>CAUYRH010163387.1:0-20486 GCA_963574655.1 Perodicticus potto | reverse complement strand
AGAAATTTTCTCTCCTGGCGCTCCGCTATAAGGCAAACCTGGGGCTCTTGAGGGGTGATGACACAAGCTGGAGCCATGAGAATTTGCCCCAGGCACTCTCAGTCCAGTTTGGGCTCCGATGGGGTCCCTGTTCCATGAGGCCTTCGCCTCTGGGGACAGGCCACCCTCCAGTGTCAACCATGTAATCTTGAGTGAGCCGCTGCGCCCGGTCCAACCATGTAATCTTGCAAGCTGGAGGCCCAGGACTCCTGGTGGCGTAATTTCTGTCCAAACCGAAGTCCTGAAAACCAGGGAAGTCAATGGTGTAAGTTGCAGTCCCTAACCCATTTAACAACCCAAGATTACATGGTTGTAATTCCTGGTTGACAGCAACCCTAACTCATTTAACTTCCTTGAATCTCAATTTCCTCAATTGCAAAGGGGATCAGCATCAATACTGATGTTATGTAAACATGAATGTTATAATTTATGGGCGATTGTTTTGTTCACTGTAAGACACAATAATTGATGATATTTAATAATAGTTCCTACAAGTCTTTGATAGGAAGGACTTGGCATTTCTGGTTTCCTAATCACTGTGGGCCATGAAAGTGTCCAGTCATGCCCATCCTGAAGTGTGCAGATAGAGACGCCAGGCGAATTGTAAGGGAAATTTGCCATCTCGCTTTGAGTTGGCTATTGCTTGTGAACTTGACTTTGGTCCCTTCTGTATCTGGAAAATTTTTTTCTTCCATTAACTTAATAAAGCAGAGACACTCATGCTGACACTGTCAGTTTATCAGGCGGTCATAGTGCTGCTGGAAACACCTAGTGACGCATCCCCTCCCCTATTCCCCGCTGGCAGCTGGACATCGCAGAACCTGGCAGAAGCCTGTAGATTTGTATGAGTAATTGTCATGAGCTTCCACCCATCCTCCAGCTCCCTTCATGTCACTTCCACTCATTGCTGCCACATCTTTTGGATGATTTGACTTTCCATTAGAGTTTTTAAGGAAGACTGCTGGGTCTTGCTTCTAAGCGTGGGGAAGCCTCTGTTTGCACAGACTGGGGAAAATGTAGTTCCTGCCGATATGCTCACACAGGGGGCCCCTCCCAGTCATCCCATTGTGTCCTGCATGGTTTGTGCAACGGCCACTCTTCTTTCCTAACAGAACCCCAATATGTTCATATACCCTCCATTCCCCCATGTAACCACATGTCTGTGGATAGCAGACCACAGCCCACCCCCAGCATCAGAGTAGAGCTGCTAGGAAAAGGGTCTCCTTTCCCCCTGGCTGGCAGTTAGTGCTGTGCGGTCTCTGGGAAAGGCACCCTTACTCCTAAGAGAAGTTGAAAGGTTTATGAGATGCTGAGAATTGTTCCTGCCAGCCTGGTGTTAAAAACACCTGGGAGGATGACAGGGCAGAGATTTGAAAAGGATCTGGGTCCTTGGTGACACTGCCAAGCCACCAAATCAATCAGTTCTGAGATCTGCATTCTTCTGGCCTTCCTGTTATGTGAGATAATAAAGTTCTTTATCGATTGGACAGAGGTTTCTGTTACTTGCAGCTAAAAGCGTTCTAATACACTCAGCTGCTGGTCAGGAGATGAGCCTAGTCATTAGTCAGAGACAAGGCAAACTTGACCTGCTATTGGAGCCTCACATGTAGTTCTGCAGATAATTTGCGGATTCTTAAACCAACAGCATTTTCACTCATCTCTTCCATTCTTAGCCACATGTGTCGGGTGACACAGGTGGAAGTAGCTTGAAAACACGGTCTCCCAGTTTGTGGGTTCTATTTTGTTAGGTGTTTGGATTCATTCTTTTTTTTTTTTTTTATGAGTCAGAGTTACATTATGTGGCCCTCAGTAGAGTGTGGTGGCACCACAGCTCACAGCAACCTCAAACTCTGGGGCTTAAGCAATTCTCTTGTCTCAGCCTCCCAAGTAGCTGGGACTACAGACGCCTGCCACAATGCCTGGCTATTTTTTTGTTGTTGCAGTTGTCGTTGTTGTTTAGCAGGCCTGGCCAGGCTCAAACCCGCCAGCCTTGGTGTATGTGGCTGGCGCCATGCCTAGATTCATTCTTAACCATGGTTTGCTCTGTTACCTCTAAATGCCAAGATTCATTTGCTAACTTAACTGCTTGATTCATGTAGTTTTCTTTCTTTCTTTTTTTTGGTAGAAAAAAGTCCTTTAGTTACCTAGAACAAAGGGCATGCCATGAAAGGAGATCTGTGTCCAGAGGGAAGACTTTTACTTCCTGGAAAATGTTTTGGAGCCCAAGAGTTTGTATCAATATAAAGGATTCTTTGGGCCGCATTTATTAATCTCCCTCTAAGGAGCATACTGAAGGTATCATGTCCACTCTCCTAGGCGGGCCTTCTAACTGGTGATCTGTGAGCTGGAACAGTAGTTTCCTTCTCACTGCTCCAGTGTACCGTCTGCCCAGAAGAGGAAGGAGCCCTGTTTCGAGCATTTGGAGACTGCTCGAGTCTTCACACTGGTAGACAGATGATGACAAGCTACTGGATAGAAATCAGAAAAGAAAGGACAGATAGGGGAACAGAGGAACAAAACAAGTTGTAGCGGGATTAACAGATCCACTGATCAAATGCAGTCAAGAACTCATATCAAGTACTTCCCAAGTGCAAGTTTTTGTGGGAAGAGCAGAGAGATACCTTCCCCGTCTTTGGGAGCAGGGGGGATTTCATAGCCTAGTTGAAAGGTGATGTAGACAAGAAAAAGTTTACTTTTAACTGTAAAACTAGCTGAATAGAAGATGTAAATAATTGTTTTGGACAATAGCAGAAGAGCTATAACGGAAAGATAGGTCATTAATTTCTCAAATGGACTTTATAAATAATCGTCTTAAAGAGAAAGGAAATTTGGGGCTATGATTAAGAAACTTTATGGAGGATATGGGAATAATTTCACTAGTATCACTAATATCACTATTATGATAACACTGCTATCATGTCATGCCGCCATTACTCTGACCATAACAGATTCTATTATTTATTTTTTATGAAACAGAGTCTCACTCTGTCACCCTGTAGAGGGCCATGATGTCATAGCTCACAGCAACCTCAAACTCTTGGGCTCAAGTGATCTTCTTCTCTCGGCCTGGTAGCTGGGACTATAGGTGCTTGTCACAATGCCCGGCTAGTTTTTTCTATTTTTTAGTAGAGATGGAGTCTTGCTCTTGCTCAGGCTGATCTCCAACTCCTGAGCTGAGGTGATCCACCTGCCTCAGCCTCCCAGAGTGCTGGGATAACAGGCGTGAGCCACTGTGCCTGGCCAATAACAGATTCTAGTAATTGGGAGCATGTACTATAAGTCAGTGGTAGACACTTAACTACAGCTGTTTAGTCTTTACAACATTGTTGGATATCATATTCATTTTATAATAATAAGACTGAGGATTAGATTGCCTAGGAACACTTAAAACAGCCTTATTGAGATATGATTCATCTATCATACAATTTAGCCATTGAAAGTGTAAAATTTGATGGTTGTAAATATATTCACCAAGTTGTATAATCATCACCACCATCAATTTTAGAACATTTTCATCTTCACCCCTCCAAAATCCCAAACCCATTAATTCTATTTCTCCCCTAATCCCAAAGACTTTATTTAGCCTAGGGATTTTAACTCAGGCCTGTTGGTACTAGTAAGTATGAAAACTTATAGCTCCTGAATTTTTAGGATATTACTTACCTCTCTAAGCCCTATGACTTTGAGACTGATTCTGACAAGGTAAGTAGATGGTTTTGTTTAAATATGTGGATGAATTCCTGGATGAGTTCTTATTAGATAGCGGCTACTGTGCTTGATTTTTGAGTATACTGACTGGGTTAGGAAGTTCTGGAATTGTGCTTCAAGGCCACTTCTCTTTTTTGTGTTTATCTGCTGCCCAAGGCTAGGGCTGCTGGAAATTTCAAATGAAATTTTCTCTGCAATTTGAGCTGAGAGCTGGGCGTGCTGATTCACAGATGACTAAACAAACAGTGCTTACCATTCTTGGCCTCACCTCCAAACTGTGAAGCTGGTCACTAACTAGCACGTCACAAAAGCAAGAGCTCTCCCTCTGTCCTTTCCTCATGGAGTGGTTCAGCCGCGTTGGAAACCAGTATGTGTTTCTGTTACAGAACTCCCTACAGAGCCCTCTATATCGCAAACTGGTAAACAAGATATAAAACATAGTCTCTAAATCTAAAAATTTGGTGAATCAGAGATGTGAAATTCAAAATTGAACGTGAAAAACATTTTGAACACAAGTGCTAGGTGGAATACTGAAGTGTAAACCAATAAGGAAGACTCTCTCAGTAACTTATTTTAAGTAAACTAGGACAGAGCAGAGAGCGTTGGACTTAGAATGGGCCTGTCCACACTGTTCTCAGCTCTGCATTTGAGGGAATATTAAATAACTTGCTAGAATCACAGAACTATTCAATAGAATAAGAGCTGAGCTTCAAACCCAAGTCTGTCTGATTCCCAAGGGCATTTTCTTTCCACTATATTATTGCACCAAGAGCAAGTAGATGTGTTGTAATGAAAAACCATAATTTAGGTAGTTTAGGAAGAGCAGAAATTTATTTTTCATCCTTCTGGAGGCTGGGAAATCCACAATCAATCGGATTTGGTGTCTGGTGAGAGACCATTTTCTGGCTCATAAAAGGTGCCTCCTCACCATGCCCTTACACGGCAGAAGGGGTGAATGAGCCCTCTGGGGTCTCTTTGTAAGAGTACTAATCCCATTTTGAGGGCTCCACCTTTGTGAACTAATCACTTCCCCAAAGGCCCCACCTCCCAACACCATCAGCTTGGGGATTAGGACTTTAATATATCAAGTTTGGAGGGATACAGACATTCGGATCATAGCATGGAAAAAATCAAACGAGAGAGCGTGATAAACAAAACATAACTCTGAGCATCTTGGGGGTGGGGGTGTGTGAAAATTGTTCCCCACTGGCAGCAGGAAAGGTCCCCGGTACCTAGACTCTAGGTCCTATAGGCTGTTTTGAAGGAGAGTAATAGGAAACCCTTTCCTTTGGTTCCCTTAATTTCTCTGGGCTTTTGTTTACTCTTCTGAAAGATGCCAGGTGGGTGCTGGGTGGGAGGCTAGGACTTGGAACCATAACGTCCCTGTCAACTCTGATAGTCTATAGACCTTGCAGCATATTTGTTTCTTGATTATTTTTATTTGTATTTTTTTTTTTTTTTTGAGACAGAGCCTCAAGCTGTTGCCCTGGGGAGAGTGCGGTGGCATCACAGCTCACAGCAACCTCCAACTCCTGGGCTCAAGTGATTCTCCTGCCTCCACCTCTCAAGTAGCTGGGACTACAGGCACCTGCCACAATGCCCAGCTATTTTTTTGGTTGCTGCTATCGTTGTTTGGTGGCCCGGGCTGGATTTGAACCGGCCTGCTCAGGTGTATGTGGCTGGTGCCTTAGCTTCTTGAGCCTTTTTCTTGATTATTTTTAAACTTGATGGGGCAAACCATGGCCCTCAGGTGGATTCTAATTTACCTGTAGCAGGGCCACTGGTGTGACAGCCTTATCTTTCATGCCAGGCAGGGGAGAGAAGAGGGAACAAGTTCTGACACCTGGGTAGGGACCATGAACCTCACTCCTAGCCTGACCCTGCAGAGAATTGTCCCCATTTCTTCCCTAGTCTACTGCTATGGTTCTGGGGAGAAGAGTGAGACCATGTCTGAAAAGTGAACTGAACTTGGAGCAAGAAGCTAAATAACTCCAAGCCCTACAAGTGCCATTAGCTGTCTCTAGTTTCCAATCCTGATTCAAGGACCAGATTGAGTTTATTTTTTAAAAGAACTGGTTAGCTCTTGAATCAAAGAGCTGACTCCTTTTATTCTCCTCTTCTGGGTTTTCAAATGGTGACAAGAGCCCCTAATGCCATGGCAACGGGAGCTGTGGAAAACCTAACCTAGAAATGTGGGATAGGAAAGACCCCGTGGAGCGGGCAGCGTCCGAGGGACCAGAGAATCGTCCTGCTGAAGGCTCTCTTCTGTCTCTACACTGCCTGCTCCAGCTAGGATTTGAAGGAGTGGAAACACAGGTTCTGGTGTCGTGCTGCTCTGATGCCTACTGGCTGTGTGACAGTCGGCAGGCTACTCACCCTCTCTGAGCCTGTGTTCCAGGCTTGTCATATGGTTTATGTCAGAGGATGAATATGTGGGAGTGCTTGGCAGGAGTTGGATGCTCAACAAAGAAAAGTCATTCCGGCCTGTTTTTTTTTTTTTAAACATCAGATGGGTGATGCGCTGACGTTCATAACAGGGTTCGAGGGGGGCGCATGACACGCAATGTGTGACACCCAGTCGCCCTGCTTTTGAACCACGGAAGGACCTGGCTTGTTGTAAGCATTGCGTTTGTTATCTCTTGCTCCAAGTTTGCCACTGGCGGCCTCTGAGGATGAGATGTGTCCGTTGGGAAGAGAGTGCGTGAGAATGAATGTCCATCTGTCAGAATCACTCAGATCTGGGAAGATCCAGGGAAAACCTGCCTGAAAATTTCCTCGCATATGTGGTTCTTCTCTGCTCAAGCTGTGATGATGATGGAGGGAAGAGAAAATCGATAAGCTGAAAACTAGAAATGAGAAAACCTCGATTCCTACAGCCCTGGCTCCCAGACAGACCCTGAGCCAGTGGCTTTGGACTTTTGTCCTGTGACTTTAAAAAGGCTAAAAGTTCTGGGCAGCACATGTGGCTCAAAGGAGTAGGCGCCAGCCCTACATGCTGGAGGTGGCGGGTTCAAACCCAGACCTGGCCAAAAACTGCAAAAAAAAAAAAAGGCTAAAAGTTCTTTTTAAAGAGCACATATTCAAGTTTGGGCAAGGTTTCCTCTGCAAAATATCTTTCTATTCAGCTCCCTGTGGACTGAAATCACACAGCAGGGCCTCCTCCTCTGGAGTCATCCAGAGAGGTTTTGTGCACTGGGCCAAATGCGATCTCTGGATGAATCACCGAGGGCACCATGCTTGGGGAGGCTGAGACAGCAAACACCTGCTCTTGGGTGAGGGACGAGGAGAACAGGGAAAGCCATGGCTGTGAGGCCTCTGACAGCTTCTACCTTCTTATATTTTGCCAAAGGCCAAGGCATTGGTCATCTACCAACAAAGTCTCCGTGCACCGGGAGAGAAGGAGAGGACTCAGGAGCTCACTGTGTACCCTTGGGAAGGCTGCTCCATCTCATGGGGTTCCAAAGTCTACATCTGTAAATTAAGAGCGTTGGACTCTTTCTGCTCTAAAACTCTGATGATGTGTCCGTGTGGGAGGATGCTGCCCAGGGCTTCAGAGTACCGGGGGCAGTAGCCGGGACCTCTGGGATGCGGCCTTGCAGAGTCTGCTTAGAGGGAAGACCATGGTCATGGCTGAACCCAGGTTCCCTGTGCCTCTCTTGCAAGCCCTGGATGAGAGAAAGGGCTGAGGAAGGACTCCTACAGAAAGTGATGGTGGTGTATGGGCTGGAACCCTCTCTCTTCTGTGTGTAGTGTTATTTTACTGTTTCAATAAATGTGTATTGCCCACCTATGGCGTATCCATACTACGCACTTTGTCACAGTGTACAAGACACACAAAAATCTGTGTCTCTGTAAAGCACATGCTCTAGTTCAGAAGACAATGAAATAAATGTAAAACTCCGATGTTTATAGTGTTTTATTATGTGATAAGGACTATGGGAGACACTCAGGGTTTTGACTCTGGGTTTATTTCTTTTCTTCTTTGAGACAGAGCCTCAAGCTTTCGCCCTGGGTAGAGTGATGTGGCATCACAGCTCACGGCAACCTCCAGCTCCTGGGCTTATGTAATTCTCTTGCCTCAGCTCCCAAGTAGCTGGGACTACAGGCGCCCGCCACAATGCCTGGCTATGTTTTGGTTGTAGTTGTCATTGTTGTTTGGCAGCCCAGGTCGGATTCAAACCCACCAGGCCTGGTGTATGTGGCTGGTGCTTTAGCTGCTTGAGCTACAGGCACGGAGCCTGACTCTGGGGTTTTAATGGGGGTGGTGGTGGTGGTGGTTGTAAATAAAATGTGTAACTTTCAAACAAGATAAGAAAGACCTTGGCTGGCCGAGGGGAGAACACAGGCCTTGCTTAGAATATAACTGCACATTAATATTCACAAAGTGCCGTTTAATGATGCTATTCATTAGTGCCACTTGTTTGTTAATAATTAATAAATGAATCATCATCTGTTCATTTGTTCCCCCTTTCATAAAGGCTTAAAGAGGAAAAAGTTAGAAAGCCAAGGAGACACAAAATTTGCACAAAATATCCCTTTTCTTATGAATCTTCCTGTTTCTTCTCTTATTTCTTCCATGGTCATCTGAGATTTTTCCAGGGCTCTTCTGTCCTCTTTCCCCACCCCAACCTGTCCCCTCCAGCCCCTCTCTGGTGCTCCCGAGCTGCCAGTTTCAGTTCATGCCGGCTGGCAGAGTGGCACCGCCAAGGCCTGCAGCAGTCAGCTTGTGGGCTGAGACGGGGGTGCGGGGGTGTCGTGTGTCTTGGGCAGACCCAGGGTTGGGGCGTTGGGAACAGGAGGAGGGAGGAGCGGGGAGGCGGGAGGCTCAGGTCCCCTTCCCGACTGGGCAATCTAGGGGACAGTCACCCAACAGCAACCCTCGGCGTCCTCAGATTAGAAATAAGGGGGTCGTAATGTTACCCATGATACCACCTCAGGGGGGTTGTGAGAGTCAAGGAATAATAAGAATAAAAAGTATTGGCTCGGCGCCTGTGGCTCAACGGGCTAAGGTGCCAGCCACGTACACCTGAGCTGGCGGGTTCCAATCCAGCCTCGGCCCACCAAACAACAATGATGGCTGCAACCAAAAAATGGCCGGGTGTTGTGGCGGGCGCCTGTTGTCCTAGCTACTTGGGAGGCGGAGGCAAGAGACTCGCTTGAGCCCAGGAATTGGAGGTTGCTGTGAGCTGTGATGCCACCACACTCTATCCAGGGTGTCAGCTTGAGGCTCTGTCTCAAAAAAAAAAAAAAAAAAAAAAAGAATAAAAAGTATTCCAAGTGTTTTGGAAAATGTCGTAATAGAATTGGATGCAGGGCAGGCAGTCCTGTGCTTGGGCTAGGGGGCACTTCCTGTTTAGCCCCCGTCATAAATTAGTTTACATTTTCCAGAATTTTAAATAAAAGAATTATAGAGTATGTAACCTTTTTTTCTCCTACTTCTTTCAGAGGGGCTAGACAGGAAGAGACGCGCCCTGTGGCCTCGGGGACATTGTGTTTCCATAGCAGAGAGAGACAGGGGTGCCGTTCCTGCACCTCCATGCGATGCAGACCGTGGGCCATTCTCTGCACTGGGCTGGAGTAATGGACATGTAACTGACTGGGATAGACTAACCTTCCTGTTAATGATTGGACCGAAAAGATAGTCCAAGGACATGTGTTCCTGTGGGGCGTGGCTTTTGTTTCACATATGCGATCCGGTGACAGGACAGGCCAGGTAGCCCCCAGGATGCTGGGCCTGGTGCACAAGGTGGAGGCGCAGGGGGCGGGGCCAGGATATCTGGGGCGTGGTCAGGATGCCAGGGGCGTGGCAGGAGGCTGAGGGCGTGGCCAGGATGCGGGGGCAAGGCCCGGATGTCCCGGTGTTGTCTTGATGCTCCGTGAGGCACAGGCTTCCCCCTTGAAAGGCCACTTCCTCATCAATGATCTTTATAGATATTGCCATTCCTTCAGCTCCTTATTTGGTGAATAAGGTGCATTTTTTAAACATTCTATCGACCAGAAAGATTTTATTCAAGCATGTCAGTCATTGTCTTTGTTTCTGAGCTATTTGTGCTTTGTACCCATTTTCTATTGCTTTATTTATATTTTGCATTGATCTGTTGGGGCCCTTATTACCTTGTGAATAATACCCCTTTATTGGCTTACTGTCAGTAGCTTTTCCAGTTTGTGGTTTGTCTGAATTTTGTTTATAGTAGTTTTTACAACTTTATTGGGGGTATAATTAGTGTACAATAACCACGCATATTATGTTTCACTGTATGAGTTTTGGAATACGTATACACTACAGAAACCATCATCACAATCAGAATGACATATATTTTCATCTTCTTCCAAAGAGACCTTGACCCCGTTAGTAATCCCTCCCTTTCCCTAGCCTCATCCTCAGGCAAGCACTGATCTCCTTTCTGCTGCTATAAAGTAGTTTACATTTTCCAGAATTTTAAATAAAAGAATTATAAAGTATGTATCCTTTTTCTCTCCTACTTCTTTCACTCAGCATAATAATATTTTGTGGTTGTTGCATGTAACAATAGTGTGTTCTTTTTTTTTTTTTTTTTTGAGACAGAGCCTCAAGCTGTCACCTTGGGTAGAGTGCAGTGGCATCACAGCTCACAGCACCCTACAATTCCTGGGCTCAAGCGAGTCTCCTGCCTCCGCCTCCCAAGTAGCTGGGACTACAGGCCACAACGCCTGGCCATTTTTTTGGTTGCAGCCGTCATTGTTGTTTGGCAGGCCCGGGCTGGATTCGAACCCGCCAGCTCAGGTGTAGGTGGCTGGGGCCTTAGCCTGTTGAGCCACAGGCGCCGAGCCAATAGTGTGTTCTTTTTGTTGCTGAGCAGAATTTCCTTGTATGAATATAACACAATTTGTTTATCCCTTCACCTACTGATAGACATTTGGGTTGTCCCTAATTTGTGGCTATTAAAAATTGAGCTTTAAGAAATAGAGCTTCGGGGCAGCGCCTGTGGCTCATCGAGTAGGGCGCCGGCCCCATATACAGAAGGTGGCGGGTTCAAACTCGGCCTCTTGGCCGAACTGTAAAACGGAAAAATAGCTGGGCGTTGTGGTGGGTGCCTGTGGTCCCAACTACTCGGGAGGCTGAGGCAAGAGAATTGCCTAAGCCCAGGAGTTGGAGGTTGCTGTGAGCTGTGTGACGCCAGGGCACTCCACCGAGGGCGATAAAGTGAGACTCTGACTCTACAAAATAAATAAATAAATAAATAAGTAAATAAAATAAAAGTCACCTGGGCTAATCCGAAGGGACTAGGAAAGAGAGGTGCCTGGGACCTGAGTGTGTAGTCAGCCTCCCTCTGCTGAAGGGTGGCACCAGCTAGAGACACCAGAAAAATCACTGCACGCGATCACATTCTCACCTTTGCCATTCGCTAAGCCCAGCTAGAAGACAGAGCTCAGGAAGCCTTTCGATATGGCCCATCCTAGCAGGAAGCAAGATGGAGAAGGGGGAGACCAGACCAGGGAGGTGCGTGAACTCAAAGCTCCTGTCGCATTGGCACCTCCCCATCCTAATCTGTTCTGCATCCTTCACCAGCTTCGTACTCCAAGGTCACCCTGGCCCTCTGATTTCTGGTTATATCTGGGCAGGGAGGCACACCTACCAGGAGGGCTGGCAGGATACTTATTCCCCTGCCTTCCCCCTTGCTGCGCCCCGTGCTAAAGGACCAAAGGCCACAACTACCCTTAGGAAGCACCTCCCTATGCAGTGACCTTCTCCAGGTTGTGGTGACCATTTCTCCCCTTGTGGCTCTGCTAGGCCTGGGGTACGGCACTATCTCTCGCTAGTGTCTCCTAATCTCAGCCTTTATGAATAATCTCTCATTACACTCCTTGAATCGTCATCCTTTCCCTGCCAGGACTCTGACTGCTTGTCCTAGAGACTAGATCTTTCCTTGCAAGAAAGGAGAGGCCAGCCCATATTTTATTTTATTTTATTATTTTTGAGACAGAGTCTCACTCTGTTGCCTTGAATATAGTGCCATTAGTGTCACAGCTCACAGCAACCTCAAACTCTTGGGCTCAGGTAATCCTCTTGCCTCAGCCTCCCAAATAGCTGGGACTCCAGGTGCCCAAAACAACTCTGGGCTATTAGCTATTTTTTTCTTTTTTCCCAGAGATGGGGTCGCTTTCTTGCTCAGGCAGGTCCTGAACACCTGAGCTCAAGCAATCCACTCTCCTCTGCCTCCCAGAGTGGTAGGATTACAGTCATGAGCCACCACGCCAGGCATAGGCCATATTTTGGAGTAAGATTTGTTATTACAGTTTCTTTTCCCATCGTCCCAGGCGATAGGAACATAGGTTGCATTTTAGCTACATTGGTTGAAGAGCAGAGCATAGGAAAAGTGGGTCAGTGGTTTCTTCCCTGTTCTAAATTATCTTTTGACAGTTGGCTCCATCCCTAATTCCCGGTCCACTTTTCTTAATTAGGCTGGTGAAATGTCCTTTGCTGTAGAAGTTTTGTTCTTTTCAGAGCCCATTGGCTTGCTCCCCACCCCTACCCCATCCAAGTTCTCCACATCATTCCTTGTCTGGTCTGGGTGTCTTCGCAGCCCCCTGGTAGAATTGCACAGCAGATAAACTTTTCCTGTGATCCTTGGTTTTTTCCCAAGGGTTAGGAGGTGGCAAATGTTTTCATATCCGGGAGCTTTTAGTCCTTATGAGGGGAGGCACCTAATTACACAAAATAGTAACTCTAAAAAGAAAAATGACATTTGAACGTAAAAAGGAGTGTAAACTAGGAGTAAGTTTATTTATTCATCAAATGCTTATTGAACACATATTGTTCTAAGGAGAGGGAGTGCATTGTGCCAATTCCAGCCTCATGGTATTAGGCTGGTATTAATTGGCTTACCAATGCATTAGTAAACCTGCTATCTAATTAAATAATTAATTAGTGACTGTTTAGCACAAGTAGTGCAGATTTATTGGGTGTGGTGAGGTTAAGGCTGAGGAACACTGGCCTACTGATGGAATTTATTTGGAATCCTGTTACAGTTGCATCAACAATCTAGCATGTTAGGAGTCCACATGGGTCATGTCTAGGAGGACAGGAATGGCAGGGAGAGAAGCCAGTCTTCAAAGCTTGGCTGTGCAGCTCACTATATGTGATCACGGGCAAGTGAAGTCCCGCTCTACGCCTACCTCCATTCCATCTTTACTGCATAGGTAGATGGTCCCCAATGGCAACTGCTTGTGTGCACAACTCTCCTGTCCTTTACCATCTCTCTCTGAGTTACAGTTCTTTTTTTACTTTGTGCACCTCCTCTATCAGACTATATGCACCTCGAGGGCAGCTCTGTATCTCTCATGGTGCCCCAGGTGTTTCCTTGGTGACTATTGAAAAATGTAACATAGGCTCAGCGCCTGTGGCTCAAGTGGCTAAGGTGCCAGCCACATACACTTGAGCTGGTGGGTTCGAATCCAGCCCGGGCCCGCCAAACAATAATGATGGCTGCAACCAAAAAATGGCCAGGCATTGTGGCGGGCACCTGTAGTCCCAGCTACTTGGGAGGCAGAGGTCGGAGAAGCACTTAAGCCCAGGAGTTGGAGGTTGCTGTGAGCTGTGATGCCACAGCACTCTGCCCAGGGAGACAGCTTGAGGCTCTGTCCCCCGCCCCTCAAAAAAGAAAGAAAATTGCTATTGCTCATTGGATGCTTAGCTCAGCTAGGTGGCACTGTTCTGACCCTTGCTGTGGGAACAGCTTTAAGAAGTAGGACCTGCTGGACACTGTGGCATGAGCCTGTATTCCTTGCTACACGGGAGGCTGAGACAGGAGGATCCCTTGAGTCCAGGAGTTCTGGGCTGTAGTGCACTATGCTGATCGGGTGTCTGCACTAAGTTCGGCATCAATATGGTGACCTCCCAGGAGCAGGGGGCCAAAAGGTTGCCTAAGGAGGGGTGAACCAGCCCAAGTCGGAAACAGAGCAGGTCAAAACTGCTGTGCTGATCAGTAGTGGGATCGGACCTATGAATAGCCACTGCACTCCAGCCTGGGCAAAATAGCGAGACCCTGTCTCAGGAAAAAAAAAAAAAAGAGGTAGGAACTACTATTATCCCAGTTTCACAGTTGAGAGAATGGGAGTGGAGAGAATGTTACAGAGATTGACTAAGGTTATAGAAATAAAAGAAGCAGAGTCAGGATTCGAACTCTGGAGCCAGCATGTTCACCACTGCACCCTGCCGTCTCCCGGAGGTGTGTTTAGTGAGGTTCTATATTGAGGCAATAACAGCAGGGACACGGGTGCACAAAGATGGCCACACAGATCCTCCCATTCTCCAAGTTGGAGCAGGAAGCAACCTCTGTCACGAAAGCATGTCATTGATTTGGTTCCACGGCATGTTCCATGCCTGGCACATGCATTTCAAAGAAGTTGCTGCCAGTCCATCAGATGGGGGTTGGTTGGTTCTTTTCCCTTCAGCCATGCAGATCTTCGCAGGTTCCCTTGCTTCGACTCCTTCACACTTTTGCAAAATTCAAGGCTTAAATTATGCCACGAAACAGAGTGAATTGCACTAATTAAATACAGGCCCACGACCTTCTAAGTTCTTCTCAGTTCCTGCTCCAACCCTAGGACGACCCACCAACTGGAGAGGCAGTGGGCTAGGACCCTGAGGGAAAGGACACTGCCCAGCAGCTCAGATACTTGGCCTCTGTCCCCGCCCTGCCTTTTACCAGCAAGGGCCTTACGCCAGCAATTTAACCTCTCTGAGCTTCACTTTCTATTTGTAAAGTGGAAAGACCTTTCCCAGCTTGACATTTCTGATTCATGTAATTTCTGTCTTACCTGCCTGCCTATGTTTCATAAATATTTATTTGAGGCTTCTCTGAGCTAAGTACACAGCTACAAACAAGGAAGACATGAGTTTGCCTTTAAGGAGCCCCTGGTCTGGTGGACTGGGAAGATTGCTATTCTGGGAAAGGGGTAATGGGGCATTGGAACCACTGAAGGCACATGTTAAGGAGGCAGATTCCTGTGCCCCTCCCCAACGTATTGAATTAGAATATGGTTCTAATGCACGACGGGGTGGAGGGCTGTTACCCTCCTGTACTTGGCAGATGGACTGCAGATGGACGGTCCGGCAGCCCTGTACCACTGTCATGGTTTTTACTGTTACTGTGGGTGCTGTCTCTATTATTTTTATTTCAGCATTTTCTTTAAATGTGTTCACTCAAAGGTCTGAAATATATTTATTTAAAATGATATTACTTGGTTAGGCGTGGTGGCTCACACCTGTAATCCTAGAATTCTGGTAGGCCAAGGTGGGTGGATTGCTTGAGCTCACAAGTTCAAGACCAGCCTGAACAAAAGTGAGACCCCCGTCTCTACTAAAAATAGAAAAAATCTATTTTTTCCAAGTTCAAGAGGCAAGAGGATTGCTTGAGCCTAAGAGTTAGAGGCTGCAGTGATGGTGCTATGATGCCACAGTACTCTGCCGGGGGCAAGAAAGTGAGACTCTGTTTCAAAAACAAAACAAATTCTTCTTGTTCGAATGGGAAATTAGCATGTATTGGAGAGATGGGGGCTTGTCCCAAGGAAGAGGAAGCCTTGTTACTTAAGTAGAGGTCAATTTGATGTTGTTTGAGAGCTAAACACTCAAATAGCAAGCAAGAGAATTTTTCCAATGTGTTTTTCTTTCAAAAGCATCTCACGTAAAGACCAGAATTAACAGCAACAAGAAAACCAAATCAGCTGCTCTGTAAAAACCCTGGATGGGAGGTCCATTCCCTACCATGTCAGACAGACCTCAGAACATTCAGGTGACACTAAGAGAAGCTCTGGTTTAAGGGAGCAGGGGCTCCCACAGGCCTGGAAAGTGAGCAGGTGTTGAGTCCGATGGACGCAGTGACAGTCCCTTTGTACCAGTAGGGACTGCAGGAGCCAGAATAAAGGCAGGTGAGGGAGAGTGATGAGAAGAGGTCAGCCACATTTGGGGGATTTTGTGAGTGAGGTTATTTGATTTTATTTTTCCTAGTGTCTTTAGACTTGAGGAAGCAAGAGATGCTAGGACCTCCTGGCCTGGAGCAAATAACAGGGTTTTCCCCTTCGCTTTGGGAGGAACAACCAAATTCAGGGGTGGTGGTGATGAAAGTCAAATCTGCACCTCATAGTATTTGTTTAAAAAAAGGTTCCAGGAACTTGGGGTTAACTGTGACCTGTCCTGTCCCAGTGACTCAGGAGGTTAACTGGGCCCAGAGAGAAACGCCGTGTAATCATTCTCAGCACCGCTTGGAAATCTATGGAAGACTGGAAGGCTGGAAGACTTTTAGACTCTGGGGGAAAGTGTAGGGTGAATCGGTGGGCTCAATTTTGGAGGTAAACCAGAGTTAGATTAAGTTGTGATTTTTATTTATTATTATTCTTATTTTTAGAGACAGAGTCTCACTTTGTTGCCCTCAGTGGAGTGCTATGACATCACAGCTCACAGCAACCTCCAGCTCTTGGGCTTAGGCAATTCTCTTGCCTCAGCCTCCCGAGTAGCTGGGACTACAGGTGCCCACCACAACGCCCGGCTATTTTCTTTGTTGCAGTTTGGCTGGAGCCGGGATCGAACCCACCACCCTTGGTATATGGGGCCGGTGCCCTACTCCTTAGAGCCACTGGCGCCACCCCCAAGTTATGATTTTTAACATGAGAAGTTTAGTCAAGATGGCAGCCAGCTGCCATGATGCTGTGGCGTCCCATCGGAACCCCTCTGTGGGGCTGGCTGCGTCCCCTGGCTACTGGGAATATGCAATATTGGCTGCGCAGCTCAGAGCTGCATCCCTTGCTGAGATTTGCTCTTGGCAGCAGGGAAATGTCTAATCCAGAGTTTTATTCCTCTTCTCCCTCTCAGGGGGCGGATACAGGAACACAAAGTGCTGGCCTCCGGCCTCCGTTTGGGACATCTCTGAGGACAGCCCCTGCGCCTGAGAAGCATTGGTTCACGTCTCAGTGGTATCCTCATCCTGAGTCAGCTCCCATCTTCCTGTTTCTTGGTGACGTCATGGTATGAAACCAGACAATGGAATTAAGCAATATTAAGTTTCCAGGAAAGTAGAATTCCCCTGAGGGATAAAGGTGCCTCCCTGAAACAAAGCTGCTAAGTGGGAGCCACAGAACGCCTCTTGCAGGCCTCCTCCCCAGGGAGGCTTAGCCCTGTGTTCAGGGGACACATCATAAAGTCTGAGACCATGCAGGTAACACCTGGATGTGTGTGTGTGTGTCTATGTACGTGTGTGTATGTATATGCACACAATTCAAATGTAACAGCAGCATCCCAATGAGTTGGTGTTTATCTGTGTGTATCTGTTCCAGATCCAGCTTATATTTTGCCCTGATTCGCTCAGTCTTTCCCCCCTTTAGTTCCTGGCTGCCTGATCAACAAATGACCCCAGCTACTTCCTCTGTCACCTCGTTCCCTAACACTGCCATCTGTCTCAGCCTCCCTTGAGTGAGGGCCAGACTTTGGCAAGGCCCCCATGATGTCTGCGGTGACGGTAGCCACCAAGTGCCGTGCCGGGTGACCTGAGCACACGCCACAGGGCTCGGACTTGGTTTCCCCAGTGGCTTCCTGGAGGAGCTGGATAAAGCAGCCTGGAAGTGTGTGCGTGTGGTTTACCATCTTGTCGGAAGACCTTTGACCAAGGAGAGACAGGAGACAGGAAGGAGCCACCAAATAATGACTCACTTTGCCTTCTCCCTGTGGGCTGTCCAGGGTGAAGTGGCTTTATGCGTTCTGTCTCGTTCACTTTGGATGCTATAACAAAGTGCCACAGTGGCTTATGAAATGGCAATTTATACTTCATTGTTCTGGAGCCTCGGAGTTCAAGATCAAGGTTCTGGCAGATCCAATGTCTGGTGAGAGCTGTGGTTCATAGAAGGTCGTCCCATCATTGGGTCCTCGCATGGCAGTGGGGCAAATGAGCTCCCTGGGGTCTCTTTTGTAAGGACATTCCTTCCATTCATGAGGTCCCACCCTCATGACCTAATCACCTCCCCAAAGGCCCTCCCTCCCAACACTATCCATGTAGGGGTTATAGGATGTAAACACATAAATTCTGGGGGACACAACATTTAGAACAAAGCACGGTCTTTCTGAACTTTCTGTGTGACTAAGCAACTGGCTCTGTGTGTGGTGTGTGTGTGTGTGTGAAGCTGTGGCCACCTGGGTAACACACCACCTTGGACTTGCTGCCTTTCCCACTTCACTGTGTGGCTCTGGGATGGAACTGGAGCAATGCGGCAGCTCAAGAGATTTGCTTCTAACTCTGCTTTCTCAGGAACCTGTTTTGAGACAGTACCAGAGATCTTTGGTGTACATCTAATGGATATATTTATATGTTTGAGAAAGAGCCTCACTGTGTCGCCCTGGGTACAGTGCCATGGCATCATACCTCATAGCAACCTCAACTTCCAGGCTCAAGCCATCCTCTTGCCTCAGCCTGCTGGGTAGCTGGGACTACAGCCACCTGCCACAACGCCTGGCTAGTTCTTCTATTTTTAGTAGAGCTGAGGTCTCGCTCTTGCTCAGGGTGGTCCTGAGCTCAAGCAACCACCCACCTCAGCCTCCCACAGTGCTAGGATTACAGGCGTGAGCCATTGTGCCCAGCCTTAAAATGATTATTTATTTATTTATTTTTTGAGACAGAGTTTCACTATGTCGCCCTCAGTACAGTGCTGTGGCATCACAGCTCACAGCAACCTCAAACTCTTGGGCTTAAGTGATTCACTTGCTGCAGCCTCCAGAGCAGCTGGGACTATAGGCACCTGCCACAACACCTGGCTGTTTTTTTGTTGCAGTTGTCATTGTTGTTTAGATGGCCTGAGCCAGGTTTGAACCCACCGGCCTGGGTGTATGTGGCTGGCGCCACTGTGCTACGGGCGCTGAGCCTTAAAATGATATTTTACATTTGAGTTCTGTGTTCACCATCCACATGTGTATGAAATACCAACATGCATGTAATAGTTGAACTGAATGAATGTGTGTGTTAACATCTAAATGAATGTGGAAAACATCCAAATAGGTGCTCACACATGGGGTGAACACGTGTAAAAATTGGGGCATTAGCTATTGATTGCTACATTACCAGTGATCCCAAAATACAGCAGTTGATAGTAACCAACGTTTATTATCTTCTGAGTGGGCCAGAGAGTTGGGGGCAACTTAATCGGTGATTCTGTCTCAAGGTCCCTCATGAGGCTGGAGTCAAAGTCAAGTGGTCTGCTTGGGATGGGGTCAGCAGGCTAGAGGGCCATCTGGGGAGGGGGTGGATCCGCTTTCCTTTACTCTCGTGGCTATTGGAAAGTTTCATGTCCTTGCCGCATGAGCCTCTCCACAGGGCTGTCTCATGTCGTGGTGGCTGCCTTCCCCTAGCAAGAGCACGAGCAAGCCCCAAAAGGAAGCCATCATCTTTTTATAACTGAGTCTTGGAAGTGACATACCATCACGTCTGCCATATTCTGTCCTTTAGAAGTGAGTCAATGAGTCCAGCCCACACTTGAGGGGGGGGATTATCCAAGAGTGTGAATACCAGGAGGCGGGGATGATTTAGGGCTATTTAGAGGCTGCCTACCACAATCGGAACGTCACGCCAGTGTCGCTTATACCAACAGCCCCTGCTTAATCTTGGAAAAGCCTCCTCATGTTTTATCCCAAGGTCCTCTCACAGTTATTCCAGAAATTATTCTGCTTTAGCTGAATAATTTGAACTTCCTGTGTCATCTTCCGCAAGTCTCTTTAAAGTCAGTTTTTTGGAGCCACATTTATTTTCTTTTGGAGGGTGAACGATCCAAAACCTCAGATCCCGAGACTTGAGCCTCCTAGCAGGCCCAGGAAGGCAGAATTTGATTCAGGTTATACCAAAGGGAGATGATCCTTAAGGAAGAGGGAAAATCCATTCTTGATTATGAAATAAGAAAAATAACATAACGTATGTGGAAGGGCCTTATAAAGTGTAACATGCTCTATGGGGCATAGTTATGAGCAACAAGGGTCATGGACAGAGAGGAATCTCTTTCTGCAGATTTGGTTCACAGAAACCTGGTGGGCTTCCTTCCTCTCTTTTATTACAGCAAAGTGCAGTAAGCAGAACTCTGCTTTAAAAGATGCATATTCATCCCCCATTCATCCCTACCCTCAGGCTCTAGTGCTGTAACCAGATACGGACCTAAGGCCGTGCCAAAATGAAGGGAAAACATCTGGTCAATTTAATCAATCCAATAAAAGCATACCCTCAAATAGGTCCAAAGATTTGCTGCCCAGACCTCTAGGTGAACGACTGGCTGAATTTTCTGATTCAACTGATAAGATAGTTTGGGGGCTGTGTAGACACCATGTAAGACAAGAGGTAAGCAGAAAATGCAGGATCTAATCGGGTTTAAAGCTTGGAGCCCTCGCCTTGAGCCGGGCTGAGCTCACCACTGGGTTCCTGGGAGCGGCCTCTGAGTCTGTGGCTGGAAACCCCAAGTCAGAGAGAGGAGAACTACAAGGTGCTTATTCAGTTTCATTTTCTGGGCATTCGTCAGGGAGCTGTTTCCCGTCTTTTTTTTTTTTTTTTTTTTTTTTTTTTTTTTTACTTTAAAACATTTTTTTTTTTTTTTTTTATTTTATTATTCTTCATTACATTATTTCCCCCCTCCCACCCGTCCGAGATAAGGCAGAATTGATTTACAGAAAAGAATACAGAAAACACCAAAGCTCTTGGTAGAGGGAGAGATTTCAAGTAGGGAGAGAGAAGCTCTCT
>CAUYRH010163382.1:0-10156 GCA_963574655.1 Perodicticus potto | reverse complement strand
AGAAAAGGTTGCTCCAGTGTCCAAAAGAAATTTTATCTCCTGGCGCTCCACTATAGGCAAAACTGGGGCTCTTGAGGGGTGATGACACAAGCTGGAGCCATAAGAATTTGCCCCAGGCACCCTCAGTCCAGTTTGGGCTCCGATGGGGTCACTGTCCCAGGAGGCCTTCGCCTCTGGGGACAGGCCACCCTCCAGTGGTCACCCTTACATTCTGGATAGGGGCCAGGTAGCTTGCCCAGCCAGTGGTGCTGCTGGGGGCGGTCTTTTCTGAAGTGGCCAGTCTAACCACATTGGAAGCACTTGTTTTTAGCTGAGGAGTCACCCGTGCCTCGGTGTCTCCTTCACTTTGCACTTGGGACTAAATGTGGAACCCCCATTCCCTATGCCTAGGTCAGTTTCATGTGAATTTCCTGGGCCTCAATTCTGTGAATGGACTGTGTCCATTCATTGATGCATTCATTCACTTTGCCCCGGAGGGGACTGTGTTCGTTCATTGATACATTCATTCACCTTCCAAATAAATAAATTAATTAATTAATTAAAAAAAAAATAAGGTTGTTGGTTGCTCACAGAATTAATTTGAAACTCATGACTCACCTGTCCTTTTTCTACTTTTATTCTTTCTAATTCAGCTTTTAGACTAGAAATGGAAGCTACAAGGAAAAAGAAAGAAGTATTAGCATTAATTTATTATGCATTTTGCATTTTTTTTTCCTTCAAACTCCCCAGAAGATTCAAATATATACTGAGCATGGGGTGGGGAGCTTTCTCAAAATTATCCCCAACCAATAAGCATCATAATCAAGCTGAGGTAAAGGTACAGTCCACACAAATGGACACTGGGTCATAAACTACCTCTAGATCAAGTATCCACATCCCACTCTAGCAGGAGGGAAAGCTATTTTCAGCTGTTAACATATCTAGGCTCAGTGGGGAAATGTCACCCATAAATCATGTTCCCTAGGTTCTGGGTTCAAGTACTGAGTTTTCTATCTGTGGGTAATTGCCAAAGAGAGGTCACAGAGCTCCTAAAAAGACAATGAGAGTTTTTTGTTGTTGTTTTTAAACACTCCCAATTACTGGATATATCAGAGTATCTAGAAAAATGGACTGAGTCCTTACTAAATTCTTTCTTGTACCTTTTCTGTCATCTACATTCCATGGTCACATAATACTTTTTTTGTAGCTCCCAGCAACTTCAACCTCTTGGGCTGAGATGATCCTCTTTGCCTCAGCCTCCCAAGAAGCTGGGACTAAAGGCACCCACCATGAATCCCAGCTACTTTTTTTTCTATTTTCAGTATAGACAGGATCTCACTCCGGCTCAGGCTAGTGTCCAGCTCCTGAGCTCAAGCAATCCTCCCGCCTCGGCCTCCCAGAGTGCTGGAATTACAGGCATTGAGCCACTGCACTCAGCCCTCACAATCACTTCTACAATCAGAAAAGTTTCATTTAGTGTCTCTAATTCCAAATGACATCACTTTTATCCTCACCTATTTCTTCCTTGCAGTTTTCTATTTCTAGCTGCAGAGTTTCCTCAAGGTTTTCTTTTAAACACTGTTCTGCCTGAATCTGCTCTTTTAGGAAAAGTATCTCTGCCTTCAGCTTCTCCTCCACGTGGTCTGCTGCCGTCCGCATGCTGACAATGTTCTCTCTATACTTCAGCACCAACTCCCGCAGGGCCTGGATTCAAGAGACAAACAATTACTGGGCTTGTGAGAGTGAATGGAAATAAAGAAAAGACACTAAATAATTTCTACAACCAGAGTTTCAGATGTTATTTTGAAAGGTTCAAAAATTAAGACTTAGAACTTTAACCCACTTAGAGCTTCAAGGGCAGAGGTCATGTCAAGTTAACATTCAGCATGTTACAGAAGTAAAACATTTACAGGCAAAATGTGCGTTGTAGACCACACTGTTTTTCCTCAAAACTGTTTCATAAGGAGAAAACAAAGAGATAAAATGACTTACAATATTAGTTTCCCTAGGAGTAGTAGATTAGGAACCTCTACTATTATTTGCATAAATTTGGGAGGATTAAGGAATGAAGACAAAAAAGACTGAAACTCAGAAGCAAGCGTAAATGCTAAGGGAATAAAATTTATTTACTTATTCATTCATTCACACACTTACCGAACACTATCACAAGGAAAGTGCTGTTAGGCTAGAGAAAAGCAATGGCCGAGAATGGCTTTCTAAGGTGATCAGTTGTTTTTCTATACTAAATTTAGTTTAAGTCTTATTTTATTTTTTCCCCTAAATTTTATTTCTGTCTTCTTTTAGAAAGCCTTCCAATTATATAAGCAACTTTAAAAACTGGATTCTCAGGTAACTAATAAATATATATAAATCAAAGGACAATAGTTAAAACACTGTAACTTAAGACAAATTTCATAAGGTTTATTACTGAGGCAGGTCTAAGAATCAAGGCTTATAAGGCTAGATTACATCCTTCAAGAATTCTTGAAATTTTTTTAAATCTAGGAATAAAAAGTCTCTAGAGGACATAAAAGAGAAGGTATTTTTCCTGCCAAAAGAGAAAAGACTAACAGAGGTGGAAAGTGGTAGAATAGTGATTTTTAAAGCTGATAGCAAAAGTAGATAGGTTCCCAACACCTTCTTTTGATGAAAGCAGCCACCAGTTCAAAGTGGACAAAGTGTTCTCCCAAGTGTACCAGTAACCTGAGCGGAGACCAAGGCGGGGGAAGGTGGAGACAGCAAGGAGCTGATGGTAAGACAGGCAACTGAGTCTTTATAGAGGTTGAATGTGCAGGGTAGAATTAGGGGAAACTTTTACTTAGAAAATTATAAATTTCTGTATTTAATGCTTGATTTTAAAATAATTTTTAAAAAACTATAATTTCCTTTTTTTAAAATAAAAGAAACTTATAAGTAACATTTTTCTATTTGTTTTAAAAATTACTCTAGGAAATCTCATTTTGCCTATACTATTTACAGGGTTTTTGTAGGTTTAGCCTAAAGACATTTTTTTATATATAGAAAAGTTTACAAAGATATGGTTATAAAGGTTAGATAAAATTGAACAGATAGTTATGAATGTCTCTGGGACACTAGTTTTATAACCTATATTTACTCAACTACAAAAGAATGGAAGTAACCAAAAGTGTCATCTTCATGAACAGAAAAATGGTAAGTTTAAATGCTACATACAAAAAACAAATCACAAGGGGCCAGCTTAATGAACACTTCAGCATTTAATTTCTGGAATGTTCTCAATCAGATCACACAAGAATAATTTCTAGATGTTGAAAACATTTTGCTAAATGAAAGAGGACAGACAAAAAAGACCACATATTGAATGATTCCATTCATATGAAGTCCAGAATAGGGAAATCTATACAGCTAGGAAGTAGATTAAAAGTTACTGAAGGCTGGGAGGGAGAAGGAACAGAGGTGATAGCTAAAGGATAAAGGGCTTCTTTTTTAGGTGATAAAAATGACTATGATGCCTAATGGATGGACACAGCAGTGACTATAGTAAAAACCACTAAAAGTGTACACTGGATCTTACATTGAATTATTTGGTATGTAAAGTCTATCTTTTTGTTGTTGTTTAACAGGCCCGGGCTGCAGGTTCGAACCCACCAGCTCTGGTGCATGTGGCCAGCACCCTAATCACTGAGCCATGGGCGCTCAGCCTGAAGTATATCTTAATAAAGTTATTTTAAAAGAACTTACAGCTATTTCAGAAAATGCACTTATTTACATTTTTGATCCTGTGGATAATAAGTTACCTCTATAGTGTCTGGGAGGATGAAGTCTTCTGCTTGCTGTAGTGACACATGTAAGCTATGCTTTCCCTGGAGACTGTCATTATCTTTCTGTAACCTCACCAGCTCTTCTGAAACTTGTTCCCGTGACTGCATCAGCACTGCCTAAAATAGAAACAGATAGTAATCACAGCCAGAAAGGTAAATCCACTCTGGTGATAGCTGGACCAGAGAAAAACAAAGGCAAACTGAACAAGAGCTAAGGATAGAGAGGTATTTAACGAAGTTCTGCTAGAGTTACAAAAAGCAGCTCAGAGACATTTTGATTTGCAGCTTTACACATACTCAACTGGGGAACAGACAAATAAGTATCTGAGCTCATTCTCCACTGTTTCTACTAACAAATTAAAAACAATGAATCCCTTTTCTCCATACCCATGCACTACAGAAGGCCAGGATCTCTAGCTCAGTGGAAGTGGCTGATACAATTAAGATGTGTATCAGACAGAGCACGTATCCCACACAATTCCTATTTCCTCATGCAAGGTTTTCAACAGGAAGTATGGAGAAATGAAAAGCAGTATCTTCATCTTCCGTTACATACGTATCTGCTCACGCTCAGGATCACTGTGAATGGCCCAGTAGCTCCAAATACTGGAAGTCAGCTAGAGCATCTATGCTCAGGAAATAAGAAGCTTATTCTTACACTGGGATGTGTGCCTACTTCTGCGGGCTGATGTGTAATTGCAGATATTTCATACTAATGTGTATCAATATAAAAATCATTTCAGCTAATTTGAGTACAAGATAAAGTTCTGCAAATGTATTTAATTTCTGCTTTTTTATTTTTATTTGCTTTGAGACAAGAGTCTGACTCTGTTGCCCAGGCTAGGGTGCCATGGTGTCGGCCTAGCTCACAGCAACCTCAAACTCCTGGGTTGAAGCAATTCTCCTGCCTCAGCCTCCTGAGTAGCTGGGACTACAGGTATCCACCACCACGCCTGGCTAATTTTTTTTATTTTTAGTAGAGATGGGGTCTCGCTCTTGCTCAGGCAGGTCTGGAACTCCTGAGCGCAGGAGATCATCCTGCCTCAGCCTCCCAGAGTGCTAGGATTACATGGGTGAGCCATCACTCCTGGCCCTAATTTTTACTAATTTTTAATACTAAGTCATATAAATATAATTTACTTACTCACACATAATTTATTTTGCAGCTACTGCACTGTGCTGGGTGTTTTGCTGCCCATAAAGATACTGAGATAAAAGACAGACTCTGCCCTGGAGAAGCTGATGGTCTAGTAGAGGAGAAAGATGTAAACAACAGCTGCCCTACAGTACCGTAAAACTCTGTGACAGAGCATGGGTATCGCAGGGATAAAAAGACAAAGGAGTACCTAATTAGGGAAAAGAAATTAGGGAGAGGTTAAAGAACATTTCCTAAAGGAGGTGATGACTGACCTGTAGGACAAACATGCTACTGGCAGGCAGACAAGGTCATGTATGAACGTTAAACGTTCTACTGGCTTTTATTTTCTTTAGACTAGAATCAGTTGTACTTCACGATCACATTCAACCCAACTACAACAAAATATTAGCATCCCACTACTTTCTAGATATGAAAGAACAGAAAGAAGAACACGTATATATATAATATTTGCTTATTTTTATAAGCCAAAAATAAAATGATTATGTATGGGAGTGAGGTAGAAGGGGTGACAGGGAGTGGGAGTGGATCTGAGTGTTTATATATTTTTATAGTTTTGACTTATAAACAATGTTACATGGTCCAAAACAATCCTAGCACGCTGGGAGGCCGAGGCAGGTGGATCACCTAGCTCAGGAGTTCAACACCAGTCTGAGCCAGAGCAAGACCTCATCTCTAAAAGTAGCCAGGCGTTGTGGTGGATGCTTGTAGTCTCAGCCACTTGGGAAGCTGAGGCAAGAGAATCTTCAGCCTAAGAGTCTGAGTTTGCTGTGAGCTGTGACACTGTAGCACTCTAACAAGGGCAACAAAACAAAACTCAAAAAAATAAAAATTAAAATTTAAAAATTTAAAAAAATTAAGAAAAAAGCAAATCTAAAAATGTAACACAAACAGAAACAAATGGAGTGATATACATCAAGTTGATAATATAACCATAGAGACAAAATAAATTCAAGCAACTTTTGAACACAGTACCCAAATTGTAAACCCTTACGTGTGGATTCCAAGGGCAGAAATAACTACAAAGTAATGTTGAACTTTACTCAGCAGGTTTGCTTTTGGGAGCAATGTCTATGTCATTCTGAAACTATTTTGTCCCAACCTTAACCAAGAGTTCAAACTTAACATCACCAATAATAGAATCACCCATCATTAATATGCCACATGAATACCCATTTAATCATTTCATCTATATAGTATTCTGTTCAAAATGTGTAACCTAAATCGAATCCTAAGGAAATAGCCAAACAAATGTATTCTACAAGACAACTAGCCTAAAACATTCTATATAAGGGTCTCACCACTCTCTCACCCTGGATAGAGTACCGTGGCATTGTCATAGCTCACAGCAACCCCAAGCTCTTGGGTTCAAGAGATCCTCATGCCTCAACTTCCCAAGTAGCTAGGACTATAAGCGTGTGCCATGAAGCCCAGCTAATTTTTCTATTTTTTTTAGTAGATATGCTATTTTTAGTAGAGATGGGGGTCTTACTCCTGCTCAAGCTGGTCTTAAACTCCTGAGCTCAAGCAAACCACCAATCTCAGCCTCCCAGAGCAGTAGGATTATAGGCATGAGCCACCACCTTCTTTAAAAATGTTAATGTCATAAAAGCAAAAAATAAAAATAAAAAAGGGGGGGACTGTTGTAGATTAAAGAAGACTAAAGAGACAGGACAATAAGATCCAGTATGTGATCCTTGACTGATTCCTGTATCAAAAAGTAAAAATAATAAAATTAAAACCACCACTAAAAAAGAACCAAGGACATCTGGAGACAACTGGTTAAATTTTAAGGATGTAATAATCATATTGTAGTCAGATAAAGTGACTTATTTGTTCTTAGGAAGTAACTTAATAAAATATTTATAGGTGTTATGATGTCTACAACTTACTTCCATTTAGTCCAGCAAGCACAAACCAAAACATACATACACACAGTACACCTACATATACACAGAGAGAGATACAGAGCAAGTGCAAGTATGCACTTACGTGGCAAAATAATGACAACTGGTGAATTAAAGTGAAGGTCTTAAAAGTGTTGATTCCACATATTCTCTATAATTTTGAAACTTTTCAAAATAAAAAGAAGAAAATATTAAGATCCCAACTTCTGACATAAACATTTTTCACTGAAGGGGCCAATAATTCTCCTGGTTAGCATAAAAACCATTCATAATAATTTCAACAAAATAATAAAGTATTAGAGTTCATAGGACCTCAACCTTAATTTCAACAATTCTCCAATGACACACACATACACTTTTAAGTGGAATCAACTTGAAGTATTTGCTAAGGCAAATAGGTTTTAAAAGAGAAGAAAAGATTCAAGGAGAAAAAGGCATGTAGGAAGGTCAACACTAAGAAACTTTGTCAGCCTCCAACAGTGACTTTTAGGTCAGTGTTATTTTGTATTCTCTAACTAGAGAAAAGACTAGGACTGGGACAAGAGGCTTCTCAACAGATCAAGTCTAGGATTCAAGGATCAGCTCAAAGGCCATTCAGATAACATCAATGCCATCAAATACCAGTACCATCAAAAATGCGCCAATACCATTCTAACTGAGGCTTTTTTTTTTTTTAACTATCATTCCAGAAAGAGCTGGGTGAGAGGCAGCTTTGCAGGATCATCCCAGCAGAACCAATTCTGCCATAATTTGCACAAATCCATCAAATGCAGGGCTCTAACTTTGAGAAAAAGGAAGAACAAAGCAAACACAAGCAGACTGGTGAGGAGGGAGGCCCACATCTGGCAAACAGCTCTGCAAAGGGTCCAGCCAGTCCTTGCTCAAGATGTTCTCTAACCCCAACCCTCTCAGAATTGATGGCTTTTTGGAAGTTCCGTAGTACCACAACAGTCACATGGTTTATTTGCAACTTCTGCGAAACTAATAAGGTTATTCTAAGTAAATTAGCTCTCCAGGAAAAGCATAATGCTGTTTAAAGGCTACATCAGCTAAGGCTCAGAGATTGTAATTTTTTAAATCATCTTTAGAACTGAAAGTCAAATGTTGGTCCATAGTTTATTGCTTAGGCTTCCGAAATCAGAAAAAGATAATGAAATGAAAGATGACAAAAACTGTTTTTTGGTTAGGAGGGAGGTTTATAAAAGGAATAATGTCTTTACAATATTTTGTCCATTACTAATATTCTTATAGGCTTTGAAGAACATTAACAGTAACACACTTTGGATAGGGTGACAAAGTCCTATCAAAGAAGATGCCAAGATAGAACAAAAGGGAATATACATAACATAGTAATCCTTTATTTATAATGTTAACTTACCATCTGTTCCTGAACATCCCTCTTTGCCTGGGAAAACGCTTGTTGTAACTCTTCAAGTAAGATCTCAGATGCTTGGGCTCTTAGGACAAGTGCAGAGATCTTTTAAAAAACACATACATAGAAAATACACAGTTAGGAAACTGGTAATTCTGAAATGAACCTTTCCATCTCCTGATTATTTAGAATCCAGAATTGATGTTCATTCAACAGATATGTGCACATCTACTGTGTGCAAAAGCCTCAGCCTTTCAGACAACACAAGGCAGTACCAAACCCCGAAGTCATGTGCTGCCACACATGAACAACAGCATGATATGGGTCCCTCGGCAGATAGTAAACGTGCGACCAGGCTGGGTGCAGTGGCTCACTGCTATAATCTAGCACTCTGGGAGGCCAAGGTGGGTCAATTGTCTGAGCCATGGCACTCTATCAAGGGAGACAAAGTGAGACTCTGTCTCAAACAAACAAACAAAAAATGTGATCTAGTTATAGATTAAAATTTTAATTTCCTGAGACAATTTCCTCTGTTGCCCAGGCTATGGTGCAATAGCATCATCATAGCTCACGGCAACCTCAAACTCCTGGGCTAAAGCAATTCTCTTGCCTCAGGCTCCCAAGTAGCTGGAACTACAAGCATCTGCATGACTAATTTTTCCTATTTTTTGTAGAGACGGGGCCTTCCTATATTGCTCATGCTAATCTCTAACTCCTGGACAATGTTAAAAGAAATAATGGCCAGTGGAAATACCTAGTAGAGTTGAAAATTACTCCTATGCAACAATCTCTTATTTTCACTCCTATGTATTTTCAAGAACAATTAGTACACAGGTCCATAAAAAAACATGTATAAGAATGTTCATAGAAAATTTACACTAGCCAAAGACAAGACACAACCTAAATGTTCTTGAACTGCAGTGCAGATAAATAGTGGAGTATCTAAGTAAGAGAATATTCAAAGCACTGAAAGTAACTACTGGCTGGAACTGAACTAACTTCCAATGGACAACTGCACCTCAGCCTGGTGTTGTATGCTGCCCACAGCCCCCTTTCCTTCTAGGAGATTTGAATCCCAGACTCCTGAAGAGAAGTGAACTTAAGAACTGTATATTCCGGGCGGCACCTATGGCTCAAAGGGGTAGGGCGCCAGCTCCATATGCCAGAGGTGGCGGGTTCAAGCCCAGCTATGGCCAAAAACAGCAAAAAAAAAAAAAAAAAAAAAAGAAAAGAATTGTATATTCCATAAAGGTCATGTAAGACATTCTGGAGAGCAAAAAGAGAGGGACAGAGGAGTTAAGTATCCCAACAACAAAAACCAAGAGCTGATTCAAAATCCTGTGACTTACAGCAGCAGCTGTGGTGACGGGTAAAGAACTCGCCAAAAGTAACCTCTCAGAGATTCCATGGGAAGAAGTTGCAAAGCAGAACATGCAGGAGCAGATACTGACGGAGATCAAACTCTGAGAGACCTGGAGTCCAGCAAGGAGGGTAGGTGAAGGGGTTTAGTCCTCCCTCACGCACATGTCTGGCAGGCAGTGAGTTCCTGAGCTGCTGGAGAGCTCTTCTACCCTCACAAGCCCAAAAGATGCTGCCGCTGGTAAACTGAGAGTTTCTTGAGGATGAAGTGCCAGGCTGCCAATGTTCTCAGGGTCATTTCCTGACACTGAAGACCCGAGCCTAAAGGGCAGGCCCCGTATTGCTTCTCCACCAATTGTGCACCTTTGTTTTCAGGAGGGGCTTCAGCCTCTCAGTTTTCTTTCTTTTCTTTTTTTTTTTTGTGAGACAGAGCCTCAAGCTTTCACCCTGGATAGAGTGCTGTGGCATCACAGCTCACAGCAACCTCCAATTCCTGGGCTCAAGCGAGTCTCTTGCCTCCACCTCCCAAGTAGCTGGGACCACAGGTGCCCGCCACAACGCCCGGCCATTTTTTGGTTGCAGC
>CAUYRH010163375.1:0-18946 GCA_963574655.1 Perodicticus potto | reverse complement strand
TTTTTTTTTTTTTTTGCAGCCATCATTGTTGTTTGGTGGGTCCGGGCTGGATTCGAACCCACCAGCTCAGGTGTATGTGGCTGGCACCTTAGCCCATTGAGCCACAGGTGCCAAGTCAGCATCTGCAATTTTGAGATTTGTGATAAAGGCCATTCTTGCTGGAGTTAGATGGTATCTCAGGGTGATTTTAATTTGCATTTCTCTAATACTTAGGGATGATAAGCATTTTTTCAAGTGTTTACTGGCCATTCATCTGTTGTCTTTAGAGAAGATCTATTCATCTCTGTTCCCCATTGATGTATGGGATTGTTGTTTTTTTCTTGTAGATTAATTGAAGTTCTGTTTAGATCGTGGTGATTAAACTTTTGTCAGATTCAAAATGTACAAATATCCTTTCCTATTAGGTACGTTGTCTATTTGCTTTGGTTGTTGTCTCCTTGGCTGTACAGAAGCTTTTCAGTTTAATTAAGTCCCATTTATTTATTGTTGCAGTTGTTGCTATTGCTATGGTAGTCTTCCTCATAAAGTCTTTCCCCAGGCCAATATCTTCCAGTGTTTTTCCAATTCTTTCTTTGAGGATTTTTATCATCTCATGCCTTAAATTTAAGTCCTTCGTCCATCTTGAATCAATTTTTGTGAGTGGAGAAAGGTGCACATCCAGTTTCAGTCTTTTACATATGGATATCCAATTCTCCCAGCACCATTTATTGAATAGGGAGTCTTTCCCCCAGTGAATGCTCTTGTTTAGTTTATTGAAGATTAGATAGCTGTAAGTTGTTGGTTTGCTTATTGTTAGTTTGTTATTGTTAGTTTGTTATTGTTATTTTTAGTATTGTTAGTTTGATATATTTTTTAGACACAGTGAGGTTAAGCTGGATATCAAAGGAAGATCTGGCTGATGATTAAACTTTTCAGGGCATACTTTCTTGCTCTTCTGCTCAGCTCTAAGGTTCATACAGGGAAATTTTTTTTGGCATTCTCCTGACAAGGTTGGGGACATCCTCATTGACCCATTATTTGGCATCTAAACAATTTGGGGAAAGGTCTCCTACTATCCTTTCCAATTGCTAGGACATTAGTATTTAATTTATGTTGTCCTTGTATCCTGCAAGGCCAAAAATATCAAGATGAAAAGTTCATAGAGAAAAATCTGCTCTCAGTGCTCAACTTATGTTTTGAGGACCCTGCCTTCACTAAGCTATTGGCTTGAATATTTTATGTTTCTTGATAGATCATCACCCATAATTTTAATAAATGGTTTATTTTAAATATATATTATCTAATATTCTTATCTGTTTATAATGAAACCTCAGCCCAGAAAACTAGTCAACTATTTACCATATACTAATGCTTTGTTTTATCAGTGTATCTAAAAAGCATTCCATATTTTTTTAAATAGCAAGTGTGCTTTTGTTCAGTATTTTAAAAATACAGACTTTGTGGTAACTTACAAATTTCTACTATAACAACACATTGATACTTTGAACCAAGAAAATAATACAACCAAAAATTCATTTTCAAAAACAAGCAGTGCCCTTTATTAGGGGTGGTTTACATTTTAAAAGCATAATTTTTAAAAAGATGACTGTTACAATCAGGTATGTAATCACTTAGATACCTCCAAGTTCTATCTGTTAAAAATACGTTCTTTTAGAAAATCCAATTTAATCATCTCATTTTTTTTTCAGTAATTTTCTCCAAACAGCAATAGATGTACTCTTTGATAGAGAGAATGCAGAACACTGTTTTTGAGTATCCCCAAATCATGTATCTATAATAAAGGTTTGGCTCCAAGGAGCCTAGCTCTAATTAGTGAAGTAGGCCCCTGATTAGAAAGTGAGTTTGGCAATGAGGTGGTAACTAACAATTGTACTAGCCATTATCAAAAATTAACAATTTTAAGTATCTTTGTTTTGGGTTTCTGTGGTTTAAGTGCATCCAAAATTTCTTCGTAGTCTGCACTCATTCCCTTTGCCCAGTGACCAACGGTGACCATTTGATCTGAATTGTGCCTTTCAGGACAATCTCTCTTTAAGTGTTTCACAGAGCCACAAAGCTTTCAGCCACCACCAGAGTCCTTTGGGATTATCAGGACAAGATCTAGACAGATGTCCCATTTCCCCACAAACAAAACATTTTGCAAAAGGAAATTCACCAACAGCTGGGTCTACTTTAGCCTTACACTTGGTTATTTCATGTTCTGTGGACCCACACTGGTAACATATTCCAGTACCCATATCTTGATTTTCAAGGGCAGCTAGGCAATCTGCAATTCCATGACCAGATATTCTACAATGGAAACATACCATTGCATTTTTCTTTGCTGCTTGTCTTTTTAAATCATCTTCCTTTCTGTCAACTGTCTTTCTTTAAATCAACAGCAATTTCTTCCCTTTCTTCTGAATGTCTGATGCTATTATCTTCCCATTGTGAAGCATCCATGAGTTCTGTCTTAGGTATTCCATGAATCCATTCACTTCTTCATTTAAGTATTCTTTCTTCCTTTTGTTCTTTTTATGTTTTGCTTGGGGTATCATTTTTAAGGGATAGCCTATTGGTTCCAACATGTTTACGCTTTGGTAGTTTTTGGCTTGTTTCCTCAAAGGACTGCTTCTTCACGTCCTCCCATGATGTTGCAGACAAGGATCTCATATTATGTGTGGTAGTAATGCATGCCACCAAGTCATAGTTTCATCAGATATACCTTAGCAATCACACATGGATCCTCCAGAGCTGCTGAGTTGGTGAACCAACTATTCCATATTTTTACATAAAAAGTTTCCTCAGCATTTTTTAGAACTGCAACTGACTTTTGTACAGATGGATATATTATAATATATATAACTGGTCACTGACTAAAAGACATCTAATTTGTTTAAAATCTTTTATTTCTTTAAACAACTTTATAAGAATGTTACCTAATGATATAAAATTTAATTCAATAGGATTATATTAAAATATTTATGCATGTAATAAAATAGACCCAGATATATAAAGCAAAATAATCCCATAAAATCATAAATAAAGATACAAAAATCATAAATAAAATATTAACAAAACAAATCTATGAATTCATAAAAACATTTTAAAAGGTCACTAAAACTAAGTCAGGTTAGTTAGGTTAGCCACTAACACTAAGTAGGAATAAAAGAGACATTTAAGTCATTCAACATTAATTAAAAGAGGAAAACTATATGATCACCTCAACAGATATAAAAAAACCTCTTTACAGAGTTAACATTTATTCACAATAAGAACTATTAACTATTAGTTAACTATGGATGTGTGGTAAGCAGAATTCTAAGATGGCTTTCAAAATTGCCAGCCCCTATTATATTCTTGGTGGAACCATAAGAACAGAAGATAGAACCAAGAGCCCAGAGGGTAGAGTCACAAGGATTATCCCTAGGTCTCACAAAAAATCCATCATTTGTCTGGCTGAACTTCAAAATTTCATAAATCGATGACTATTTTCTTCCTCCATTTTTCCATTTTTGGAGCCAGAATGTCTATAACTTTATCCTATGCCTATTCCACCATTATGAAAGTGTTAGGGGCATGTAGCCTGTCTCTTTATTATCACAAGTCCACAGAGAGAAATTGTGCCTTAGGGTGGATTACTTTAGGAGCCTCATCCACAACTGATTTAGATGATGAGATTTTGGACCTTGTGCTAATGAGATTTTGATGATGTTTTGGACTTGAACTGATCCTGTAATAAGATGAGATAATTAGAAACATTGGGATAGTATGAATGTGTTTTGTGAGTGGGATGAACATCAATCTTTAGAGACTAATGGTGGACTGATGGTGGAGGGTGGACTATGGTAAGCAGAATCCTAAGATCACCCTTGAAATTCCTGGCCTTGGAGGAACCTTCTCCTAGTTATTTAAACAAAAGCTAAGCTAGATGCTGTGAGCTGCTTGATGGGGTTTTGCAGATGTCATTATGGTCCCAAGTCAGTTGATTTTATTTATTTATTTATTTTTTGAGACAGAGTCTCACTATGTCACCCTCAGTAGAGTTCCATGGTGTCACAACTTACAGCAACCTCAAACTCTTGGGCTTACGTGATTCTCTTGCCTCAACCTCCCAAGTAGCTAGGACTAGAGGTATCTGCCACAATGCCCAGCTATTTTTTGTTGTTGTTGTTGCAGTTGTCATTATTGTTTAGCTGGCCCAAGCTGTAATCACTGTGCTACGGCAGCTGAGCCAAATCAGTTTATTTTAAACAGAAAAATGGAGGTAGGACTTATCTAATCACATGAGTTCTTGAAATCTGATTCTCTAGGTCAGAGACAGAGAGAGGAGTTAGATTCAAAGTGTGAGAGAGATTTAATACAGATTCCCATTACTGACTTTGGAGATGAAAGAAGGCATATAGATCAACTTTGCCTGTTTTTTAACTTCATCAAGACAAATTCTTGTAACATATACTCTCTGGTGTCTAGCTTCTTTAACTAAGCATATTTTTGTTGAAGTTCATCCAGATCATTGGCTGTATCCACAGTTCCTTCCTTTTCATTTCTATGGAATATTCATTGTATTAATATTCCACAATATGTTCACCTTTTCTAAACATTATGCTACTTTGAATAAAGCGACTATAAATATTTCTGTACATGTCTATTAGTTGACATATATTTATATTTCTCTGAAAAATTCCATTCATTGAAAATTACTTTCCTGCATTCAATTGCATTAGTACATTTAATCAAACCATTTGTTCAAAACATTTGACCATGTGTATTTGTCTCTAGATTCCCTACTTTCTTCCATTGATGAATTTGTTTGGCTTCAAATGCTATATTGATTACTCTTGGTTCATACTATCTCAACAAATTATTGTACTTTTTGAAATGCAGTTTTTCTCTGCAATATGCACATATGAATTTCTCAACCAGAGCATTCTTATAAGCTTAGAAAACTAAGCAATTTTTTTAAGACATGTTATCTTTGTTTTTAGGAAAGGGACTTACTTCCAAATGTAACCCAGGGTATTTATAAAAGGTCCCTTCAAAATAGATATGAGCCAAAGTATTTGGAAGACTGACTTAATTTTCTGACTTAATATTCTAGTTGAGATTATATTTGGGGGGGCATGGAATTATTCTATCACTCACACATCTTCCTATTATATTATAAATTCTCAGAGGCCATTAAGTATTAAATTAATATCTAGGGCTCCAAATTTCTGAATAGCCTTCCTAAAGTTATTTTTTTTTAAATCTCAGCTGTGTTAACAATTAAGGATTTCTGTTCTATTTTCTCCTTCCAGATTTTTGTTCCTTTCGCTATGGATTGGCTCTCTACCTGCACTGCTGTAACGTATTAATAGTAGCACAGCGCACATGCCTGAACCTCACAATGGTAGCCATGGTGAACAGCACAGATCCACATGGCTTGACCAATGCATCCACAAAGAAGCTGCAGGATAACACAAAGGTATGTATTGCCCATAGTCAAAAGTTTAAAATATGTCTTGCTAGCTAATTTGTGTAGAAATTGAATTGTATTGATATGACAATAATAATTAGAAAAATAAGCTCAAGTCCTCATCTACCTTGCCAGTAATGACCTAAAAAAAATATGTCCCATGATGAAAATATATCTCTATTTCTGAAGGGCTTGTGTTAATCTTTATATGTGAAGAAAAATAAACCCAAGGAGTTAGGGCTTCTTTATAAACAAGAAGTTTGAACTTCTGGTTCTGTAATAATCAGAACCAGGCTTAGATATGACACCTACTCATATGTAGGAATTCCTAGACAGAGAATTTGTAATAACTGTCATTAACATATTAAAGACTCTAATGGAAAAAGCTGGCAGCACAATACAAGACAGATAATGTCAGTAAAGAGATGAAAGCTATATATGTATGTATAAAAGAAATACTAGAAATCAAGGAAACGAAAATAGAAATAAAGAATGCTTCTGATGGACTTATCAGTAGAATCAACCGAGCTGAGAAAAGAATCAGTGAACGTGAAGATAGATCATCAGACAGCAGATAAAGAAAAGAAACTTACAGAAAAAGATTATGAAAAAGAAACAATATTTTAGAAAGGGAGGTAAAATAACAAGCAAAATAAGGAATACCACAGAGATCCTCACCACAGTAAGGGACACCAAGTATAGAAGAGGAAAGAAGATGGATGAGAAAGAAGCTGAATGAGGAATATTCTGTTGTCAGGTTTCCATCTACCATTGAAGTCAAGGAGAATATGTTATTATTCTATTTAAAGTTTACTCATTGAGAGTTAGAAATTTTACCATAACTTTAAAATAGACATTCTTTCATTATTAACATGATTACACATTTTTATATTTCTGTGACCTATGTTTATTAATCATTTCAATTTTTTCTCTCATAAATGATATATTGATATCCTTGGTCCATTTTACTTGTAGAGGTATTATATATTTCTTATTCATTTATATGACCCATGAAAATGTATATATTTATTCCTAAGATTTATATATAGGGTGTTTTACACATTTATATACGAAATACTTTGTATAATGGCAACTAGTTAATACATTGAATAGGGCTATATAAACTGATGTGTTTTTTTTTTTTTTTTTTTTTGGTATATGTAGATTCACTCTGAGCTCAGGCACTTTTTTTTTTTTTAATGAGGAACAAAGTTTCAAGTTGTGTTACAACCAGAAAAGGAATACATTAAACAATTAAAAACTCACACTCTGGGATCTAATTCTTAATAAGAGGATTCAGGGCACCAAATGCAATCAGAAAACCCCAGGGCAATAGAGGCTACTTTACTTGTCTTTCTATAAGAGGATAGATGCTTTAGTCTTTCCATGAGTGAACCACTCTCGTGGGACTATTGAGCCACTCACCAGTCCCAGGAGAGGTAGGGAGGAGAAGGAATATAAAATCAAAGCCTATGGGAAAACAGTGAGGTTTTCATGAACAAGCCATAGCAAGGCAGAATGGTCTAGCTTCATAAACCACCCATTGCAAACTCCAAATATGCATATCCAATGCCTGTGGCTCATCAGGGTAAGGTGCAGGCCCCATATACTGAGGGTGGCAGGTTCAAACCCTGCCTCGGCAAACTGCAAAACAGAAAAAGAGCCAGGCGTTGTGCCAGGCACCTTTAGTCTCAGCTACTAGGGAAGTTGAGGCAAGAGAATCACCTAAGCCCAGGAGTTGGAGGTTGCTGTGAGCTGTGTGATGCCACGGCACTCTACCGAGGATGATAAAGTGAGACTCTGTCTCTACAAAAAAAAAAAAAAAAAAGGAAAGAACTCCTAAGAGACTCAAGGAGACAAAGGATGGTGACATAGAACAGCAGACTTGCTTATCAATAATTCACATCTTCCCAACACTGGAAGATGTCTAACTAAAAGGTGTCTGTTCAAAATTTTACTGAAAACATATCTAAAAAGAGGTCTGTAGTCATCCTAAAAATAAATGGTCACTCTTTAGAAAAGAGTGAACAGATATTATCAGATATTACATTAACACTTGATGCATCTTTAATATAAGTTTTTAAAGTGGCCTTGCAGAGAAAAAAGAAAGAAAGGAAGGCAAGAGGACAAAAAGGAAGGAGTGGGGGAGGGAGAGAAAAAAAGAATTAGAAAGGCAAAAAAACTGGAACACATTTATAAGCCCTTGTTTATTTAACCCAGCAGCCAATCGAAACATATCTGCAAAGGAAAAATATGTAGTTCTTTCGTAAGAACATTCTGCAAATCAACTTTAAACTCTAAACATAAAAAGCTGCAAGCTAAGAACAAATATTGCAATCTTTTTGGACTTAAACCAATGACTTACCAAGACAGGGTATGCAAAGGGATCAATACTTTTCAGAGGTCATTTTTGGTACTGTCTGACAAAATACTATGATCAGGCCTAATACAAGAAGTGGAAGCAAAAGTGCCCCTATTACTTAGTATGGACCTACTTTGGAAGGAGACAAAATCACCAGGATATCTCAAAGGTATAAAAGAGCTCTGCTAGTGACAAGATGCAAGCAAGGAGGAACAACAGAAGAGCAGAGCTGGATACTGAGGGCTCCATTCGGATATGGAAGGTTTAAAAGTAAAGAAATGGAAAGACATTCTTCCCAAAGCAAAGAAAGAAGGCAGCCTTTGAAACAATGTCAAAAGGTGATTCAAACAGAGTTGCAGAAGCCATGCTGTCCCCAGGGCAAACATTTCAAGATAAAAGGGAAAGCAGCTCTCTTTTTGCTTATTATTGTCCCTGAGACTTTAATCCAACTCTGGTGGGTTCTTTCTTTTCACATTGTGCTATGGAGAGTGAAAAGAAAAACTATTCAAGATTTTGAGTGATCTGATCATGTGCACAGCTAGAGTTGAACAAATGTCTGCTCTCCCACCTGATATGGATAAAGTGAATATTGATTTCCCTGGTGCTTGCTGTGTTTTAAAAACAAAAAGAAAAACAACCTTGGCAGAACATTCCACTTCACCCTCTGGGTACCCCTCTCCCTCTCATTAGAAAAGTTCTGGAATTTTCCTGACTGCCTGGCTACTATCTTAATGTGCTGAGGGACAGAGAAAGATGGTGGACTGGAGACATCTCCTTTGTAGTCACTGGTGGTGAGATAGGGGAGAAAGGTCTCTAGCCACCCCTGGCTTGGGGTCCCTTCCCAGAAACATCTCTTCAAGTGCACAGGGAGGCATCAGGAGACTCCAGGATCCAATGAAGAGGTTGGGAGCAGTGAAGAACTTCCAAGGAAGGCTAGTGTTTGCATACTGGCAGAAGCTGGCTAGTTTGGGGGCAATTTTCAGACAGAAAAGTTCTTCCCTACAGGCTTTTTTATTTTTTCATTTTTTTTTTTTTTTTGACCTAGGCACAGTTGCTGGAGTTACTTTGGGAGAACTAGGGTAAGTGAGTGATCTTGAACAGTGCCCAGGGGCTGGGACTGAGTCACAAAGTGAAGTAAAGCTCTATGTTCACCTGCTGGCCAGGTGCAGGCATTGTAGGAGATGTGTGCCAGAGGACAGGGTCCTTGTGTGAGGCTGGTTCAAGAGCATCTCCCGAACTGGGCAACCACTGTGGGGAGACTTGAGCAAAACATCTTTCCAGGGAAAGCCACTGTGTGGCTAAAGGATACTGTTTGGAAGAGTTGAAGCATGTCTATTAAGTAGGCTGACAAGAGATTCAGGCCCAACCCTGTGGGGATTGAGGTCAAAGAAATCAGGAATATGGCTCAAGGTCTCCTCAACAAGATAGTGGCTTCCTGACCACATCTTATATAGCTGTATGAATATCATGATTAGCATATCATACCCCAGAATATCACCTGTTGTCCAGGTAACATGTGGCATTATATAACTTTTTTTCTTTGTGGTTTTAAATCTTTCCCCCTAAATGTTTCCCTTTTTTCTTATATTTGTAATTTTTCATTGTTTCATTCTTCAACAATAAGAGCTCCATTTTTGCTATAGTTTTTCTGCTCCTTGTATTCTTGCTTTTTCCCCTTTTTTCTTAAGATTTTGTGTTTGTTTCCTTTATTTTGTTGTATTTTTATTTTTTCCATTTTCATTTTCTTCAATAATAAGACTTCCATTTTTGCTATGGTTTTTCTACCCCTTTTATTCTTTCTTTCCTTTCCTTTACTTACCTTTTCTCTTTCTTTTTGTAAAGATTTTTCTACTTTTCTTATATTTCCCACATAAATTTCTCAAATAACAGCTAAGATATGCCTCCCTTTTCTTACATCTTATATAATTTTATTTTCAATTTTCTTTATATACTTTTATTATTATTATTTTATCTTTTTTCCTGATTTCTTTCATTCTTTGTCAATCATATTACATTTATGGAACAGAGATCTGGGCTTGCCACAGCATTGGCCTGACTCAAGGAAACTTTGATCCCCTGGTCAAGGAGATCCTTCTAGCTTGGGCCTTTGGAAGGATGCTATTCATAGGTCCCCAATGCCACATGCTGCTGGAATTTTTTTCTTCTCTATTTGGTGGATGTAGGGTCTTGTTTTTGCATAGGCTGGTAAAAATCTCCTAACCTTGAGGGACCCAGCTCCACAGAGAGGAGCCCCTCCTAACCTTGAGGTAGGTCAGGGCACACTGCTGAAGACCACTAACACTCCTATCTCTCTCTGCTCTTTTCTTGTTGTCAATCTTACCATTTACTGCCCTTTTCTTTATCTTTTCTCTTTTTCTATCTTATCTCCTTTCTTGCTCTTAACTCTTCTCTTTCTTTTGGTCTATACCAAAAAGACACTTCAACACCTAAGCACAGAGAGAAGGTAACTTAAAGGGAAGGAGGAAAAGAAAGGAAAAAGTAGAAGAAGGAAGCAGACAAGAAATAAACACTCAAGAGGAAGAATCAACAGATAATTCCTGACAACAACAACAACAGAACAGAACACACCCCCACCATGGGCCCATGAGATAGCTAACTCAGAGGATTCCACCTATAAGGAAATGATATAAATGACAGAGAGTGAATTTAAAATATGAATGATAAAAACAATGAAGTAAATTGCTGAAGAAGTGAAAAATAATGAAAAAGAAATCCAAAAACAGAATCAAATAAAGGATCAAAGATATGAAGAATATAGAAGGATACAGCGGAGATTAAAGAACTGCAGGAGTCAATCAGAGAATTTAAAGATGGAATAGAAAGTATCAATAACATATTAAACTATGAAGAAAAAAGAATATTAGAACTAAAGAATAAAGCTCTTGTGTGGCACCTATGGCTCAAAGGAGTAGGGCACCAGCCCTATATACTGGAGGTGGCAGGTTCGAACCCAGCCCTGGCCAAAAACTGCATAATAATAATAATTATAAAGCTTTTGAGCTCACACAAGCATTTAAAGAGGCAGAAAAGAAGAAAAAGACAGTAGAACATTTAATCAGAAAATTAAGGGAATTCACGAAACAATCAGACATATGAATTATAGACATCCATGAAGGGGAAACAGAACACCCCAGAGAAATGAAAACCCTACTAAAGAACATCACAAATGAAAAATTCCTAAGTATCACCAAAGATTCCAACACAATCCTTTCAGAAAGACGTTTAACCCCAGGCTGTCTCAACACAGAGCTTCTCCAAGATACATTATAATGAATCTGTTCAAAGTCAAAATGAAAGAGAAAATTCTGCAAGCAGCTAGGAGTAAGCACCTATTGGCCCAGATCCATCAGGGTGACATCAAACTTCTCAACTAAAACTTTTCAAGCCAGATAAGAATGGTCATCTACCTTTAACTGTCTTCAACAAAATAATTTTCAGCCCAAAATTCTATAACCTGTTAACTAAGTTTTAAAATTGATGGAGAAATCAAATCTTTTACTGATATGCAAACATTGAGGAAATCTTCCACAAGACCAGCTCTACAGACCAGCTCTACAGCTCTACTTAGACCTGTTTTCCACAATGGACCACCAGCAAAGCAAACACCCACAAACTAAAGAAAAAACCTAGTATCCCCAATGACACAAAGGATAAAACTAAGCAACGGACTTTCACAAAATAAGATAAAAAGAACTCCACCACACTTATTAATTCTCTCAATAAATGTTAATGGCTTGAATTCCTCACTGAAGAGACATAGTCTGACTGATTGCATAAAAAAGCACAAGCTATCCATATACTATCTCCAGGAAACACACCTAGCCTCAAAGGACAAAACAAGACTCAGAGCGAAGAGATGGGGGGAAAACAATATTTTAGGGAAATGAAAATGAGAAGAAAGGAGAGGTAACAATCTTATTTTCAGATACAAGTGGATTTAAAACAACTAAATTCAAAAAAGAAACTGATACTTCAAACTGGTCAAGGACACAATACAAGAGGACATTTCAATTCTGAATATTTATGCCCCCAACAGAAATGCTTCCAGATTTATGAAACAGACCTTAATTTGTCTGAGAAATATGATGTCCTATAACACCATAATAGCTGGAACTTTAGTACCCCTCTTACAGAACTGGAAAGATCCTCTACACAGAAACTAAACAAAGATACAAGGGACTTAAATGTAACCCTAGAACAAATGTGCTTAAGAGAGGTATATAGAATACATCGGCCCAAAGATAAGGAATATATGTTCCTCTGGTCAATCCCTGGAACATTCTTCAAATATATCCTATCCTAGAACACAAATCAAACCCCAATAAAATTAAAAGAATTAAAATTATACCTTCTATCTTTTCAGATGACAAGGCAATAAAGATGGAACTCAACACCAAAAAAATTTTCAACCTCACACGAAGGCGTGGAAACTAAACAACTTTATGCTGAATGACAATTGAGTCAAGGAAGAGATAATGGAGAAAATCATTAACTTCCTCTAACATAACAACAATAAAGACACAAGATACCAAAACCTGTGGGACACAGCAAAAACGGTCCTAGGAGGGAAATTTATCACATTAGATGCCTACATCCAAAAACAGAGAGTACATCAAAACCAAATGAATCATCTTAAAGAAATGGAAAAGTAAGAGCAATCCAATTTCAAATCTAGCAGAAGAAAAGAAATAACTAAAGTTAAATCAGAAATAGATGAAAATGAAAACAAAAGAGTTATTCAGAGAATTAATGAAATAAAGTTTCATTTTGTATATAACCAGAAAAGAACCCTTTATAGCCAAGGCTATTATTAGTAATAAAAACAAAGCCAGAGGCATTACTCTACCAGACTTTAGGTTATATTACAAATCCACAGTAATCAAAACAGCATGGTATTGGCACAAATATAGAGAGACAGACATATGGAACTGAATAGAAAACCAAGAGATGAAACCAGTCTCTTATTCCCATCTGATCTTTTTTTAAAATTATTATTATTATTATTAAATCATAGCTGTGTACATTAGTGCAATCGAGGAGTACAATGTGCTGGTTTCATATACAATCTGAACTATTTTCATCAAACTGATTAACATAGCTTTCATGGCATTTTCTTAGTTATTGTTTGAAGACATTTGTATTCTGCATTTAGTAAGTTTTGCCTGTACCCTTCTAAGATGTACCATAGATGTGGCCCCACCAGTTACCCTCCTTCCACCCCAACCTCGCCCCTCCCCTCTCCTCCCTTGCCATCTGATCTTTGATAAAGCAAACAAAAGCATACAGGGGGGAAAAAATACCTAGTCAACAAATTGTGCTGGTAGAACTGGATAATCACATGTAAAAGACTGAAACTGAACCCACACTTTTCAGCACTTACAAAAATTGACTCAAGGTAGGTAAAAGATTTAAATTTAAGACATGAAATGATAAAAATCTTAGAAGAAAGTGTGGGGAAAGCTTCTGATGATGTCAGCCTGGGAAAAGATTTTGTGATAAAGACTTTAGTGGCAATTGCAACAACAAAAATAAGCAAATGAGACTTAATTAAGCTTTGACGCTTCTGCATAGCTAAGGACAGAACTAGTAAAGCAAAAAGACAATCTCTAGAATCAGAAAATATTTTGCATTTTATGAATCTGACAAAGAGTTGATAGCTAGAATCCATAGAGAACTGAAATTAATCAACAAAAAAGACCCCAAAACCCCATCTACCACTGGGCAAAACATATGAACAGAACCTTCTCTGGGGATGACAGACAAATGGCTAACAAACATTTGCAAATATGCTCATCATCCTTGATCATTAGAGAAATGCAAACCAAAACCACCCTGACATATCACCTAATCCCAGTAAGAATAGCCCACATCACAAAGTCTCAAAGTTCCAGAAGCTGGTGTGGATGTGGGGAAAAGGGAACACCATTGGTGTCCTCTTACACCATTGGTGGGACTGCAAACTAATACCATCTGTTTCGAAGGAAGGATGAGGAATCCTCCATGAACTCAAATTAGACCTCCCACTTGATCCGGCAATTTCACTTCTAAACCTGTACTCAGAAGATAAAAAATCATTTTATCATAAGGATGTTTGCACTAGATTGTTTATTGCAGCTCAGTTTACAATTGCCAGAATTTGGAAACGACCTAAATGCCCACCAACCCAGGAGTGGATTAACAACACTGTGGTATATGTACACTGTGGAATACAATTCAGTCATTAGAAAGAGGGAGACTTTACATCTTTTGTATTAACTTGGATGCGGTTGAAACACATTCTTCTTAGTAAAGTATCACAAGAATGGAGAAGCAAAAATCCAATGTACTCAATAATAATATGAAGCCAGTAGATGATCTAATACATACCCACATAAGAGAAAAACTCAAATCAATTCAAAGTGAAGGGGCAGGAGAATGAGGGAGCAGCGAGGAGGAAGGGGAACAGGTGTGCTCCCACTTAATGGGCACAATTGTAGGGTGTATGGCACACTTCTTGGGGGTGGGACACAATTATAAAAGGGACTCTACCTAACAAAATGAACAATATTACCTAATTCTCAGATTAACCTGAAACAATAATAAAAAATAATTTTAAACATTTCAAAAAAAAAGAATGTGCCTCACTGGTTTTTATTCACTAATCTCTCAATGGCACTCCTTCAGATCTCTCCATGTAAGTCCTTTTCCATCCAAAAGAGATATTACCATCCGGAGGTCACAGCTATAGGGAGACAGGAACTTGAAAAAGGGAGAAAATAAAGAGGACTGGAGGAACAAGATAATAGTAATGAGAAAAAATACACTAATTCCTACCTATTTCCTTATTTAATATTGAACCAAAAATACCACCCATCACTCTTTATGTAGCAAAACCCTTTGTTTCTTAATATGTTCCTCCTAATTAGGTATAACACAAAGTTTAGAGAATGGGACTACCTTAAGCTTCCAAAGAAGGTTTATCTTGTCTTCCCCTACTAGCATTAAGATTTCGTTCTGTTCAATGAGTTCAAAACCATGTGCACCTCCTCTCTTATAGTATCAACAGTAAGTTCAACATTCATAATTTCTTTTATTAGCCTTTAATAATGTAACAAAACTATAGAAGGCTCCCTAACAAAATTAATCTGTTCCTGGGAATTGGGGGAGATATGCTACATCAGAGCAAAGCAAAAGAAAATATGTTTTTCTTCACTGTCCCGTGCAGTCATTTCCACAGCTCAAACTAAGAGTTTTTCATGGTTCCATTACTCTATTGCTGCTTTTCTCCCTGAATGTAACGTGTAGGTGGGGAAAGGTGGTTTTTTGCATGAGTTTAATTAATGGAAGAGTTTGAGGAAGAAAGGAGGCAAGAAGAAATTAGCTATTGCAGTACATGCAGTGCTATGCAAAACTCCTTAGGACAGTTTACCATGCAATTTAGCAATATTAAAGAAACAAGTATTAAATGTCTATGCAGTGATAGTTACAGAGTACAGATGGTGTCCTTGCATATAAAGGCTTTATAATTGAAGGTAATAAGGATAAAATGCTAAGACATGCAGAAATGATGGCATAAAGCAATAAAGAATGTCCTGTGACAAAGAATATGAGAGAGAAGGGAACTACTTTACAGGGGGTGACCGTGAAGAGCAGTTTCCCTGAATCCCTGAATGTCACAGTAAATCTCCAATATGTAGAGTGGTTAGATGTATTCTGCCTTTTTCTTTCAGAACCCTGTGTATAATTGGAGCCCCGATATCCAGGGGATGATCTTGAGTTCCATGTTCTATGGTATGGTCTTCATCCAAATTCCTGTTGGATACTTATCTACAACATACACTTTAAAGAAAATGATTGGTTGTGCACTATTCCTCAGCTCTCTTCTCAGCCTGTTGATCCCACCAGCAGCTGAAGCTGGAGAAATTTATATCATTGCATGTCGTGTAGTCCAGGGAATGGCCCAGGTATTAAGATAATGCAAAAACTGCGCAAAGTTTAAATTCATAGAAAATACCTGAGATCAAATGTCCTAATCTTTCTCATTTTAGGAGATAGTAATCATAGCTCAGTGTCAAGTGTGGGTCAAATGGGCTCCTCCCCTGGAACGAGGCCGACTTAATTCTATATGTCACTCAGGTAAGGACTTAGATCATAGAACGTTTGAATCACAATTTCATGCCATTGTTATCACATTCTTCCTTAGAGCCATTAAGAAACTTATGTTTTGACCTATCTAAGGCTTTAGAAATCATCTATTTCAGTATTCTAGTTTTAAAGATGAGAAAACTGTTTAGAATGGAGAAGAGGAATCCTCTCAAACAACATTAAAAAAAAACAGAGAAAAGCAAATATTCTTTTCTTCTGATTAGTGTTTATGATATACACATTTATTTTGCAGAAAAATTGTTCATTGCTATAGTGAAGCTACATTATCATTACTTTCAGATGCCTGTATTAATTTGGGGGTTTGTGCCTTCTGATTAGGGTTTGTGTTGGGAATCTTTGTTGCCCTGTTTGTGACTGGAATCATCTGTGAATCTCTGGGATGGCCGATGGTCTTCTATATTTTGGGTGAGTCTCCTATAAAGTCCCAGTTATTATTCAGAATTTAAGAAGAAAAATTAAAAATGAGAAAATAACATTATGCTTGTAATACACACCAACTTTTATCAACTCCCTGCTTCATGTTAATATAAGAGAGGTAAGTATCCCATTTTTTTCTCTTTTTAACTTTATGAGGGAGTCTGGGTTCATTTCTCCTTCTCTAATGATCCTAGTCTCAATTTGGCAAACTCTTTTAAAACTTGAATACTCCAGAAATCCCTGAACCCTAAACAATAGCTCAGGAACATGGCTGAGACCAACCTCTCAAAACTGTGTGACTCTCAAGTGCTGTGCTGGCTCAGCTGTACCATACTGTCAGGGTAGAACGCAGTAGAGATTTAAAAAGATGAGGATCTAAGGGTAGGGCAGCCTCTCTGTCATGAGTGGAGGCAGGCAGAGGCAAGGTGCCAAAGGGTTTACCACCATGTCTGCAAAATTCATTCTGTAGACAAGAAGAGGCAGCTGCCAAGTATAAAACTGTGAGCCTCGTTGCAGTTTTTACATTGAAAAAATACCAATTTGGGAAAAGACCTGCTACAAACAGAAACTTCTAACTTGTCCTACTTTGATAGGTGCTTCTGGCTGTGCTCTGTGTCTTCTCTGGTTTGTTCTGTTTTATGATGACCCCATGGACCACCCATGCATAAGCATCAATGAGAAGGAATACATCACATCCTCTCTCCGCCAGCAGGTAGAACACAGTGCTGCTGCACAATGGCTTCTCCCACATACTGCTCCACACTAAACATGTTCCAACTTGTCATTGTGTGCTAATGACTAATGAATTCCTTTCTTTCCAGGTCAGCTCAAGTAGACAACCTCTGCCTATCAAGGCCATGCTTAAGTCACTTCCATTATGGGCTATTTCCTTTAGCACTTTTGCTTTTTACTGTGCAAGTAGCACCATGCTTTTGTACATCCCAACTTTTATCAACTCTGTACTTCATGTTACTATGGAAGAGGTAAGCATACCATTAGTTTTTAACCTTATGAAGGAATCTGGATTCATTTCTCTGTCTCAAATAACCCCAGTTTCAGCCCTTGCCCACCCCCTTACACTATTTGGTGAGTGCTTTTTACCTGGAGACTCACTGTTTCTGATTTTTATGTGAACATTAGCCAGAACCAAGGAGCTGATATAGACATAGTGTTCGGCACTCCAGCAGTCCACATGTACCCATGTCTGCCACACATTTTCTACCTCCCGTTTACTATATGACTGCCTTTGTGTGTTACTTAAGCCCCAGCACCACTATTTCCTGTGGGGGCTGGGATCCTTCCTGAAAGTCACTTAGCCAGACCCTGCCATTCTGTTGAGCTCTAACCAATCCTCTCTTCAAGATGAGGCAAATGAGTCTGGGGTGTGAACCCAGCAATCAGGGCATGCTTTGGAAGGACAGGCACACAAATTGCTTGTCTGAGAATCGTTTATGCCTAGAACCTCCTGCTGTTTGATACCATAATCACTAGACAGGTCTGCTTTACAAATAGAGCCTGGGCTTCCCTCTTTGTGGCATTCTGTAATGAACTCCCAGTAAACCCAGTAAACGAAGGATCATCATAACAGTGAGAGCATATGAACTCTTCAACTTAATTTTATCTTCCATGAGATCATAGATTTGTTGCACGGATTAATAGCAGCTGGTCCAAGCAAAGCACCAAATACAAGTTCGCAATTGTTATCATTATCCTATTGTTTTCCCCAGGGTCAGTATGTTCCATTCCCAATGTAGTAGTCTTTTCTATTATTCAATGCTTCCAGGTTTTATGATGCTAAAAGTAAAAATCTTGAGAGATTGTGACAAATGTTACTGATCTCTAAATTTAAATTATTTTTTAAACTATTTTTCTCCTTCTTTTGGGTCGTGTGGCCCCAGCACTAATTCTGGTATTGTGTGTTGATGGTTTTTATGGAAAGTACACATCTCAAGATACTGAATTTTAGCGTAAGGATTAATCCCATCATATTCACTCTCAGAATAATGTTTCATTTTCAGAATGGACTGCTATCTGCCCTCCCCTATTTGTTTGCCTGGATCTTTGGTATCCTAGCAGGTCATATATCAGACTTCTTTCTGACCAGGAATATTTTTAGCATAACTACCGTCCGGAAACTCTTCACCGCACTAGGTAAGGAACAGCCACAACATTCAAGCACTTGGGGGATACTTCAGTCCCACCTTCATGATGTATCTGACTGCTTTATCTGAATCATTCCCCAGGATTCCTCCTTCCTGCGATCTTCAAGACATGCCTGCCTTTCCTGACTTATAGCTTCCACAGCACTGTCATTCTCCTGATACTTAGCATTGCATCAGGCAGCTTTAACTTTGCTGGAACAGTTATCAATGCCTTGGATATCGCTCCCAGGTAGGCCTTTCAAAAAATTTATTTACTTTTCATTTTTTGTTACACGATGTTTATTTATTTATTTATTCATTTATTTATTTTTATTTTTATTTTTTTAATTTTTTTATTTTGTATTAAATCATAGCTGTGTACATTAGTGCATTCATGGGGTACAATGTGCTGGCTGCATATAC
>CAUYRH010163371.1:0-12326 GCA_963574655.1 Perodicticus potto | reverse complement strand
TTATAGCCCATGGTAGAGTGCCGCGGCGTCACACAGCTCACAGCAACCTCCAAATCCTAGGCTTAGGCGATTCTCTTGCCTCAGCCTCCCAAGTAGCTGGGACTACAGGTGCCTGCCACAACACCCAGCTATTTTTTTGTTGCAGTTTGGCCAGGGCTGGGTTTGAACCCTCCACCTTCCTTATATGGGGCTGGCACCCTGTCCACTGAGCCACAGGCACGGCCCTTAAATTATATATTTCTATTTTCCTATTTTGTGATGGTCAATACTTGTTTCCAATAGGGACAACATTAAACTGTAAAATTTCTAAAGTATGCTAAGTTCCTCAATTACTCACATATCCAGATAAGAAAAGAAGTGTTTAGAACAGTATTTTTTAAATTAAAAAACATCTTGGTATGTAATGTAACTAAGGTGTTTTGCATCTGAGAGTGTATGTGGCCAGGTTAACTGAGGTCTAGAGCACTATTGTGACAACATCTCTGAAGAATTTTTTAGATCCAATGTCGTTGATGATGTTGGTTTGTGGGTTTGGCCTTCTTCACCACTTGGTTGTTGTCAGTGTTAATCAGTAATTATAATGTAATTCGTGACAAAATATTTATTATTTAAAATTTATCAGCACTCAAAATGGGATACAGTTTTTGTTTGTTTGTTTTGTTTTTAAATCAAGATAGGGTCTTACTCTGTTTCCCAGGCTGGAGCACAGTGGTGCCACCATAGCTCTCTTCAGCCTCAATCTCCTGGTCTCCAGTGATCCTTCCACCTCAGTGGGTAGCTGGGATTACAGGCAGGAACCACAAAAATACATACAAATATAGGCTTTTTCTTAAGGTATTCACACCTACTTTAAGAGTTTATTGTGGCAGAACTTGGTTCTTTGATTTTATTTATTAGGGCTAAATTATCTGATCTTTTGGGGCCATACAGTATCTTAATATTTTGTTGTATTAAGCAATAGTTAACAGAGAAAAATGACTTACTTTTAAACATTAAATGATTAAAGAGACTTTAGAAGAAAGTCACCTGTGCCAGAAGCCTTATCTCCAAGAAACAAAGATCTCTGTATATACTCTATTTGAAAACAAAGTAACAAAACCTTTTTTCTAAGTTTTAATTCTGAAGTTCTCTTTCAACCCGTTTAAAAATCATTTCTCTTTTTCTTGAATCTAAACAATTCAGAGTATGCCGTCTTGTTTTTGTTTTGCAGAGTGCTAATCAAAAAAAGTTATTCGATAATAATGATTTTTGCTTTTTGTTGTTTTTCTTCTCTGTGAGATTTTTTCCTCCCAGGGCAAGTTGATGAGGGCACTTCTGACTACCTGATTTTTACCTGCTGCCATTGAATTTTCCTTTTTGAAGTGTGACTAAGCTTTTGACAGCTCTTTCTTTGGTAATTCAGAGGCGAAAAAGCCTTCAGGAAAAAATATTTGTATTTGATTTTAAGGGATAACTAAATTTCTTTGTTGTTTGTTTTTCTGGAATTGTGTTAAAGAAAATTATGAAATTGTAATGGCTAAGTGCATATTTTTGAAGGTTTTTGTTTATTTTTTTCGTTTTTGTTTATTTCCTTCATGAAAAAAAAAAAAAAAAAAACAAAAACCAAAAATACCCCACAAGCAAACCAGTGACTGTTAACCCTAATTTATTTTTACTCTTCAAGCGACATTACTTTTAACTGGCTACATTTGGATAATAAAAGCCGTGGATTTTAAACCACTTAGTAATTTGGTTTCATTTTTAACACAAATAACACCTTTTCATCCATTTTATATAAACTTCAAACAACATATGTTTTAACTTACTGCCAAATAAGAAGAAATGTGTTACATTAAAGTGCATGTTGTTTGCTTGCGCATTTGGAAACACCATTCATTTCGAGGCAATTTTGAGTTATTTTTCTGTCACTTTGTATTCCTATTCAAAGAGACATACAGAAACCCTCACTCAGAACAACTCCCTTGGGGTTTACAGTTGGATGTCAGCAGACATGAGCAGAGGCACGGTATACAACAAGCTTGGGTCATCAACATGTCAACTCCTAGTGACTTGCATTTATTATTAGCCTTTGAATTGTGTCCTCGTGGAATTCTGAGTGATATGTTAATACAGTTCTTTAATCTTCAGGTGGGCAAGAGAGATGCTACTTTGTTTTTGTTTTCTTCCCTCTGTCGATATAAAAAGAATGAGATACTCTCATTCTCTAGGATTTGGCCCAAATTTTAAAACTGTGCATTGCTAAGGGATAAAGGTCATACAGAATGAGAAATACTAATAACATAAACGACTAAGATATAAAAATGGAAACTTTTTCAACGTTAAGGTACAATTCGAAGTGTTGGATTGTTTTTAAACTAATGAAATGAAGCTCAGAGAAAAATAGATTTTGTTATATTCATATTGTTGACTTTAGGGAGTAGAGACAGATTTTTGGTTGAGAATTCTGAGGAACAAAGGAAGTAGCAGACATAGATACTAATACCTATTTTGCCTCTGACTGGCTATGTGACCTTGGGCAAGCCGTTTCATTTTCTGAGCCACAGGTTCTCTCCATCCATGAAGTTTAAGTTCTTACGTGATGGATGGCGGACACAGTGCAAGAACGCTACAGGATGGTAATGGGAAGCCCAGGGTGCCAGGAGGAGTGGCCTGCGTAAGAGCCACTGCCTCTGACTTAATCTCTTGGAGTAGCTTAGAAATACCTGGGAAATGGAGGTTATCAAAAATAGCCAATAATATGCATGTCCACCTTTTTTTTTTATTTTCCCTTTCCATCTATTATAAATTGCAACAAATTCAGTTAGTAGCCATCAACAAAAAATGGGTTAATATTTTTCTCATAGGAAAAATAGCATATTTGTTATACTGGTGGGTTAATATTTTTCTCATAGGAAAAATAGCATATTTGTTATACTGGCGGGTACACATACATACATACATATATATATATAATGGTAGTTTCCTTATTTTCCTACAGTTTAAACATTTTGTTAAAGTAATTTGATTTTTTTCTGGCGTTCATCAGCAGATTATACTGGAAAGACTGTGAAATGTTTTGTAATTCAAAGAGCCAGTTTGCCAGTTTTTTCTCCACACTGTCTGTTTGTCTCTCCTCTGTATCTAAAATGATTGAAGAACACCATCATCAGCCAGTGAGCTCCTTGAAAACAGGGACTTATTTTACTTACCTTTTTTTACGTGTTTTTTCCATCCATGTCAAAGACTAGTTGCTCGGGAAATATCTGATGAATGAATTTTGAGTTAGAGTGATGATGGATAGACCCTAATTCTGTCCACATCATTGTAAAATCAAAATGGGCAGTGTATTTGGGCTTGAAAATAATTTCATTACTTTTTTTTTTTTGGTTAAGAAGCAAATGTCGTGCTCACTTTGGCAGCACATATACTAAAATAGGAACAATATAGAGACAGAGAACATGAGCATGGACCCTGTGCACATTTCTGGAGTGTTCCTTAAAAAAAGAAAAACAAAAAAATGCCTCTGCAATCTTTCATAAGAGTTGATATTTATTATTTTTGAGGAACGAGTAGAAAAAGTACATATATAAAGTTTTAAAATAATGTTATGGTTGTATAACAATGTATGTTAAAAAATCATGAAAATATATTGTCAAAAATGTCAATTCTGGTAACTTGACTTTGTTTTGGGTTTTTAAAACCTTTTGTAGAGTTAATTTCAAAATTGCCCTTTGGCTCAGCGCCTGTGGCTCAATGAGCTAAGGCGCCAGCCATGTACACCTGAGCTGGCGGGTTCGAATCCAGCCTGGGCCCGCCAAACAACAATGACGGCTGCAACCGAAAAATGGCCAGGCGTTGTGGCGGGCGCCTGTAGTCCCAGCTACTTGGGAGGCGGAGGCAGGAGACTCGCTTGAGCCCAGGAACTGGAGGTTGCTGTGAGCTGTGATGCCACAGCACTCTATCCAGGGTGACAGCTTGAGGCTCTGTCTCAAAACAAACAAAACAAAAAAAAAAAAACGGAGAGACAATGCCCGACTGAGTATGAGGCTGTTGCTGGCTGTACTCTTTACTCCCAGATTCAGCCGTGTCCCCACTTGCCATTCTATTCCTTGAAGTTACTCCGACCACACGTGTTTAAAGTAAAGCTGGGAAGAAGCAGCACATGGCAAAACCACTAACATCCTTATTCCTCAGTGGGCACCAGACTGAGGCTGACCCTGGGGTTGTCTGAAGGCTCAATTCTGGTTGTGTGGCTTTCCTCTGCTGTTCCTCTTGGGCCTGGGAGCTAGTCCTGGGCAGCCCGCCCACTCTACCACCCCCTAATCCTGGCCAGCAGAATCAAGCCCCAGGCGTCACTCTCCTCCCCCAAGTCACCCTGGCCTCAGGCCCGCCTGGAACCCCAGGGATCATCCTTTACCATTTCCTTCCTACTTCTCAGTGACAGCAAGATAACTAGAAAACAGGCAAGGGAAACCTGTGTTGAAAATGCCTATTTGATGCTCGGTGCCTGTGGCTCAACGGGCTAAGGCGCCAGCCACGTACACCTGAGCTGGCGGGTTCGAATCCAGCTCGGGCCCGCCAAACAACAATCACGGCTGCAACCAAAAAATGGCCGGGTGTTGTGGCGGGCGCCTGTAGTCCCAGCTACTTGGGAGGCGGAGGCAGGAGACTCGCTTGAGCCCAGGAATTGGAGGTTGCTGTGATGCTACGGCACTCTATCCAGGGTTTTGAGACAGCTTGAGGCTCTGTCTCAAAAAAAAAGAAAAGAAAAGAAAATGCCTATTCGAAGCCAGGCTGTGTCCCCAGGGCTTATGTTGTGGCTATCAACAGCCAGCTCTCAGGGAAATGAAGGGACAGTCCCTTTAAGTCCATCCACTCCTCAGAGGCAGAACCAGCGCCAGGGCCGCCCATAGTCACTGGGTGTCCCCCTTTCATTCATATATTACAGTCCTGACTGCCAGTGCCTTAGACTCTTGCTGTGCTTGAAGACAGGGCCTTTAAGGAGGTGATTACGGTAAAACGACTCATTGAGTGGGCCTTGGTTGGTAAGGGGGTATCTGTGTAAGAAGAGGTCAGGACACGGGCACGCATGGGGCAAGCAGCATGCACACAGAAGACCCTCGGAAGGAGCTGACCTTGCTGACACCTGGATCTTGGACTCTGGTCTCCAGAAGTACAAGACAGCATACTTCTGATGCTGAAGCTCCAGTCTGTGGTGCCGAGTCACAGCAACCCTGGGAATGCACCCTCTGGGGAGACCCCGTCAGTCTCACATGGCTCTCCAGCACTGCCTCCTGCAGGCTGCCCATAGGGACATGCCATGTACCCACACCCCCACTGTCCAGGAAGGAGGCTCCACTGCTCGTTCAGAGGATGCCAGTCAGTGCCGCAGGGTGGAGAAGAGGGTTAACACAGAGCCTGTGTGTCACTACCAGCACCCGTCCTCTGGGGCCTTGCCATTCCAGACAGCCCCAACATTTCTCCAGAACGCTTCCCAGACCCCCAAGCCAAAGGGAAGATGCACTGCTTCTGGGCAACTGACTGGGTGCAGGGGACTTCTGCTGGCTGCTTCTTTCTGGCTCTAGAGTCTATGGCAGGGAGAAGGGCAGGATGAGGCTGGGGGCACAGGCGTTCCTCGGAGCCACTGACCAGCACCTTGACTGCACCTCAGGAGACCCTACTAAGGGGATCCCTTATACTTGGCCAGATTCTTGACCCAGGGACTAGGGTAACAGGGGTATTGCTTTAGGCCACTCTGATAATTTGATACCCATCGCAGAAAACCAAGACACCCCAGCAAGACTACAGTCACAGTGGTCACACAGTCCCCCTCTCTTTCAAGCCTGTCTGTTGACCCTCCCAAGCTGATGTTCTTTGCTTATGCCAGCGTAGAATGGTTTCTAGACAAGCTGTTGCCCCTTCAGGCAGCTTCTACAGGGTCATCCCTGTGTGTCTCATCATTGTGACACAGACCAGAGTATCTGCTGCCTGCTGCCAAATCTACCCCCAGATGATGTACACACCCACCCCCAGATGGTGCATGCACAAACCCCCCCAGACAGTGCACACACACACTCCACCCCCAGATGGTGCACACACCCCCCCAGATAGTGCACACACAAACCCCCCCCAGACAGTGCACACACACACTCCACCCCCAGACGGTGCACACACACCCCACTTCCAGGGGTACACATACTCATCCCGCAGACAGTGCACTCACACACCCCACCCCCAGGGGTACACACACTCACCTCCCTGAGCAATGGGGGTGGATGGTCATGGATAGTTAGTCAAAGTAGCTGTGATGACATGGCTTCCTAGCGCCCTCGCCAAAGGGGGCACGCTGGGCACTGTGGGCACTGGGTGCAGATGGGCAGATGGTTTGCAGTCCCATCAGTGTGGGCTGGGGAGTTACTTCCTCCTCTCATCTGGGGCTCCATGCGGGACTCATCACGCCCATTCATGCCTGAATTATGCATTTCATGTAATCCCCGGCAAATCACCAGCAGTTCAGTTAAACAGCAACTCTGGAGATGAAAATAGCCAGGCAATTAGTGTTCATGAATTATCAGGCAAACCCTTGTAATTGCGCCTTGTTTAAAAATAGTCAGTTGAACATCTTAGGACAGAAGGCTCAGCTCAGCTTTTCTTAGTAGTTTTTTTCCCTTATCTTTCCATTGATGTAGCATTGTTAAGAATCAGCACCCAAAGCCAACAGCGCCAGCCTGATTTCAGCCTGTGCTGATGGCTGGTGGGCAAGGCACTCTTCATCCCCCAGCCCCCCTTATCCGCAGCACTCTGGGTCATGGCAACAGAGCAGTATGCAATACTTAAGAGAAAAAGGCTAAACAGGACCCTGGGCTCAGTCTCACCCACAGGGCCGAGGAGCTCTTAGCCTGGCCCCTGGTGTGTCCTGAGCAGTCCCTCCTACTGACCACTAGTTAAGCCACGGCCGATGGGCAGCTTCTACCAAGACTGGCCTGTGCAGCCAGAACACAGCCAGGGCCAGGGGAGGCGGGTTCTGCTATAGTGCCTGCTGCAGGGTGGGGCACCTCTGCCCTGAAGATGCAGACGTGATGGGATGCTTGGGCCAGATCTATGTCAGGACGTGCCTGTTGGAGGTACAGCGGATGGTCCTGTGCATGGCTGAAGCTTGAATCAGAGACAGTGACCACCTCCCCCTGCCAGCCATGGGCTACATGTCCCTGAGACTTGGCATAGGTCTGGAGCCAGCTGTGTAGACGGGATGGCGTGGCCATAGCTGGGGATCAGGCCAGCTGGATGCGGTGCCCTGAAGGTGGTGAGGCTTCCACAGCAGCTGCTGAGGTCATAGGCCAAGACATAGTCCCTACAATGCCCCTGGGGCTCTGCAGGCTGGGGCTGTGGGGGTAGGTGCAGAGTGAGGGTGAACATAGGTGGCCTCCAAGGGCTAGGCAAGGGTGTAGTAACAGTCTCACTTGTGATCTTATGAATGTCTTTATTATAATTTTTTAGTTTTTTCTGTTTGTTTGTTTTGAGACAGAGTCTCACTATGTCGCCCTTGGTAGAGTGCTGTGGCATCAGCGGCTCGGGCTGGGTTTGAACCCACCAGCCTTGGTATATGTGGCTCACGGCCAGCTCCCTAACCTCTGAGCTATGAGCGCCAAGCCTTTTTTTTTTTTTTTGAGACAGTCTAACTCTGTTGCCCTGGATAGAATGCCGTGGCATCATAGCTCACAGCAACCTCAAACTCTTGGGCTTGAGTAATCCTTTTGCCACAGTCTCCCAAGTAGCTGGGACTACAGGCACTCGCCATAACGCCTAGTTATTTTTAGAACCAAGGTCTCACTCTTGCTCAGGCTGGTCTCAAACTCCTGACCTCAAGCAGTCCACCTGCCTCAGCCTCCCAGAGTCCAGGGATTACAAGTTCGAGCCACTGTGGCTCCAGCTGTTTATTATAATTTCACCACAAACTAGTGGTGTTTCATGAACTCAATATACAGTAATCAATATGAAAATTATTTTTAAACACTTGTCAGGATCTCAACACAGCAGCTTGGTTTCAGGCTCACAACATGGCATCTGACCGCCACAAGCTCCTGTTTCTGGGAGCTGTGCACTCCATGTATAGTGCAGACCCCGTGGGTCTTCACCCTCCACTTGCGGTGCTCAGAGGGTCTTCCAGCCTCACTGCTTTGACCCACAGATCTGATTGACACTGTAGGGACCGCCCCTTTTACCTGTAGTCAACACTGTCCACACTTACTTTTCAGTTTCCAAGCTGGGACTTGAAACTCAATTTTCTTCCTCTAAAACCATAGCTCTTAAAAATTTTATTGTGTCTGGGAGGCCAAGATGGGAGGATCATCTGAGCTCGGAAGTTTGATATCAGCTTGAGCAAAGATGGAGATCCCATCTCTCCAAAAAAATAGAAAAGATTAGCCAGGGATGGTGGCATGAGGCCGTAGTTAGTCCCAGCCCCTAGGAGGCTGAGATTGCTTGAGCCCAGGAGACTGAGTTTGCAGTGAGCTGTGATAACTCCACTACACTCTGGATGGGGCAACAGAGGGAGACGTTCTCTCAAAAAAAAAAAATTGACAGTGTCTTTCCTAATTGCAAAAGAAATACTTGTTTGATTCATAATGCAAAAAACTAGTAAAACAGAAAAGTCATTCACTATCCCCTACCTCCTACCTCTCTACCAAAAAAATCCCACCAGAAAGCATAGGACAGGGCAGCCTCAGAGGCTCCCACATTGCTGCACTCAACATGTGCCTTGAGTTCATGTGTCCAGCCACCCACAGGCTTGCTGTGTGCATGCTCAGGGAAGGGGACAGATGGACAGAAGGAGAGGCGGCCACCACATTGCAGCTTAGGCTCCTAGGGAATGCTTGGTGCATGTTTTTGGGAACCGAGGCTATTCTACAGGGCCCCGGGACCCACCTCCTGCTGCTGAGTGGTATGGACATGTGTCCTCACAGTGCTCCTGCCTATCCTTGTGTCCTGGCCACAGGGCCTCCAGGAATATTTCTGGAGCTCCTGGGCCCTTCGTCCGAACAGGTGCAGCGAGGTCCAGAGGCTTCCTGACCTTGTGGGACTTGGCTATGTTGCCCCTGATGCCGATTCTTTATGTTCAACAGTGGACAAACCATGGCTTTCCTGTTTCCCTCTAAGACCCACCTTGGTGCCTTCTTCCTGCAGGCTCATCCTGGCAGCCAACAGAGATGAATTCTACAGCAGACCGTCCAAGTTAGCGGACTTCTGGGGGAACAGCAACGAGGTGCTCAGTGGTGAGTCTTCCCTCACTCCTGGCAGGCTGCGGGCAGTGCCTCCGTGTTGGCTTCGGTGGCCCCTGCTGCAGCACACAGCGGTCCCCACAGTGAGCACCACTGCTTTTTTGAATGCACACGTGGCACGTGTGAGTAGACATTGATGGGCCTTTGGATCCAGGTCAGCTCTAGCACTAGGCTCCCCACGTACCTCTTTCCAAAGACACGGGGACGCATAGGGTCCCCATCACGTGGAAGGACTGGCCGGCTTTATTCGGATCCATCCTTTCACTGTGGGCATGTGGTCGGATTCATGGGGGGAGTGGGGAATAGGTCTGTACTCTGTCACTTTGTGCAACACCCTAGTGGTATGTGAATGTGCACATGTGTGTCTGCGTTCACGTTTCTGCTGGTGCACAAGCACCTTGCCCTGGGGCGAGCTGCCCTGAGTTTGGGAAGCAGAGGCCCCGGAGGGCACATGTGGGTGGGGAGCCAGCCTGAAACCTGCACCTGCCCCTGCCGCAGGCCTGTGCTGTGACAGGAGTTCCTGCAGGGCAGACGTGGAGTGGGCAGCTGTGTCCCCTTCCCTCCCAGACACAGCCTCAGTGAGGTCCTGGTGGATAAGAAGCTGTTTCTGTGCACTGGGTAGGCAGGAGTCTCCTTGGAAGGTGTGTGGAGCCGGCTGACGAGGCCAGGGTCCCTCTGTCTGTGGGCCAGGTGCCTGGTAGGCACAAGGCAGACTAGCATTTCCAATGGCAGTGCCCCAGGGTGCCTGCCTTTGCCAGGCGTGTAGCCTTATAAGCCTGGGATGCTGGTATGCTCCACCTCCTAGGTCCCCACCTGTGGTGTGCGACTGCTCAGCTGTGGCGTCTGAACAGAGAGACTCCTCTGTGGCCCAGCAGTGGTGTGAGGAGAGCGCTGCCCGGGCTGGATGGTCCCGGCACTGTGGAGAGGATGACAGTCAGGAGAACAAGATAGGGCATGGTCCTAGGCAGAAGGGACTGAAGGCCTGGCAGCTGGTGAGATCCAGGACAGCTATGTACAGGGGGTAAGGAGTCTGGGGCTCTGGGCTGTGTCTTGGCCACATCAGAACCTGTGTGGGAGACCCTGGGGGTGCCTGGACGTCTATGCAGCATGAGGCTGTGGGTGTGGCTGCACAGAGGGCAGGCGTGGGGCCTCTGTCCAAAGATGAAGTTCCCATAGCCCACAGGGTGTTGTGGGGGGGCCCTCAACTGAGCTGAGCATGGCTGTGGAAGGCCTGTGGGCACAACGAGGAAACTTCCAAGCCATCCTAAGCTTGGTGGACGGTGGTATGCAGGTACAAGAGGCTGATCAAGAGCCAGGGGCTGATGCCCTCGGGAAGTGGGAGGTTTGTAGATGAGGACTTGGGGGCTCAAACAGAGGGTTACCCTATCCTGGCCCCTCAGCCACTGTGGCTGCCCATCTCTCCTTGGCATCTGGGGCTGTTCCCCTGAATGGCTGCTGACCCAGCTGGGGAGCTCCAGCATCAAGGAACTGTTCACCCTTGTGTGGTCTGGTGGCAGGTGGCACCCAGTGCACACTGGCTCCCCCCAAGTGGGATAAGGTCTGCATCCTCTCTGCCTGGCATTGCCACATTGTGTGTCCAAATTTAGGCTGGTAAGTAGTTCTCCAGGAGTGGTGCTTGGGCCACTAACATCAGCATTACTGGAGAACTTGTTAGAAATGCAGACTATCCAATTTGTAAAACTTTGGCTATTTGTCAACTGTTGTGTATATGTGTGTGACAGTGTCATTTGCCAAAATTATTTTTTCTGCTTCCTGCTGTCTCTTCTATCTCTGTCCCTCTTTTTCTCTGTGCTTCCATGTATTAATTCATGGAGGTTGGCCCACCCTTAGGTGAGTTTCTGTCTGCTTTTGCCAGTGCCGCCTGGATCCTGAGGTCTTCCAGGCTGGAGTCTGGACACAGGCAGCATTCCCCGCTCTGCCTGGGTGTTGGCGGTTCTGCCCCAACCTTGGGCAGTTTCCTCACACACATGCTTGTGAGATCTCCAGGATCCCTGTGCAGCTTGCCCCTCTCTGGTCTTCTGTGCCATCATCTAAGTCCGTCTGTATTGCTATAAGGGACTACGCGAGGCTGTTAAAGAGAAGAGGTTTATTGGGCTTAGGGTTCTGTGGTTCCTAGTGGATGTATCAGCTGGGCCTCAGGCTGCTTCTTCTCTTGGTGCGTGTGCAGAGACCACACCACGAGAGGCACGTGGCTTTGGAGAACTAAAGTGCGAAGGCACCAAGCCACTCATGAGGGACCCACCTTGTAACCCACACACCTCCATCTGGCCCTCTCTTAAGCTCAGGGGATTTGTGCTGGGTCTGGGAGGCTCCCTGATGGCAGGGCTCTCCTTGTTTCCTGCCTCTCAGATCCTTTATCTTAACACCCATTGTTTCGTGTATTTTACTTTTTTGTCTTTAAGTGGAAAAGTAAATCTGGTTCCTGTTGCTTGGTCAGACCTGGAAGTTTCACTCAATTTTTTAAAATTATTGATTTGTAAGAGTTCTTTATACATTCCTGATATGGGTTCTCTGGTAGATAACGTATTACCTACTCATTTTTTCAGTGATCATCTATCTTTTTTTTTTTTTTTTTTTTTAGGTAGAGAAAGAGTCTCACTTTATCGCCCTCAGTAGAGTGCTGTGGCGTCACACAGCTCACAGCAACCTCCAACTCCTGGGCTTAGGCGATTCTCTTGCCTCAGTCTCCCAAGTAGTTGGGACTACAGGTGCCTGTCACAACGCCCAGCTGTTTTTCTGTTTTTGCAGTTCAGCCGAGGCTGGGTTTGAACCCGCCACCTTCAGTATATGGGGCCAGCGCCCTACTCAATGAGGCACAGGCACCACCCAATCATCTATCTTTTGGTGAGCAGAATGTTTTATTTTAACGAAGCGCAGTTTATTCTTTTATGGTTTGTTCTTCTCGTGTCTTTTTTTTTTTTTTTTGAGACAGAGCCTCAAGCTGTCACCCTGGATAGAGTGCAGTGGCATCACAGCTCACAGCAACCTCCAATTCCTGGGCTCAAGCGAGTCTCCTGCCTCTGCCTCCCAAGTAGCTGGGACTACAGG
>CAUYRH010163368.1:0-44937 GCA_963574655.1 Perodicticus potto | reverse complement strand
GCTCTAAGGCCAAATTCTATTCTGGAACTCTTTTTTTTTTTTTTTGAGACAGAGCCTCAAGCTGTCACCCTGGGTAGAGTGCCGTGGCATCACAGCTCACAGCAACCTCCAATTCCCAGGCTCAAGCGAGTCTCTTGCCTCTGCCTCCCAAGTAGCTGGGACTACAGGCACCCGCCACAACGCCGGGCCATTTTTTGATTGCAGCCGTCATTGTTGTCTGTCAGGCCCAGGCTGGATTCAAAACCGCTAGCTCAGGTGTACGTGGCTGGCGCCTTAGCCCGTTGAGCCACAGGCACCGAGCCTGTATCATACATTTCTACCCACGGGTCATGAAAATATTCTAGCACGTTAATTCCCAAAAGTTTTAGCTTAGCTGTTGACTTTTAAGTCTTTGATCCCTCCAAACTCTGTGTGCAGACTCGGAAGCAGGCACGTCCCGCCAGAGCTTGTAGCATCTCCTCTTTCCCAAGAGGCGTCGTCCTGCTCTGGCCGTGGGGCCTCCGTCTCCTCCGGTCAGAAACCGGGGTCTGCAATTCCTTCATCAGCAGGGAAAAATCAGAATTTCGCTAATAAAAGAATGGGTTTTTGCTTATCATCTGTAATGTTAAGTGTTTTGTGTCCAGAAAGGTTTTCATCTTTATGTGTGAAAATGTCACTTAAAGCTTACCTCGCCTGTGAACATTAAAGTTTAAAAACATCTCGCCTGGGTGAATAGGCTGGCGACCTGTAGAAGACTAAAACTGGACCCATACCTCTTACCATTAACTAAGGTAGACTCTCACTGGATTAAAGATTTAAACTTAAGGCATGAAACTATTAAAATATTAGAAGAAAGTGCAAGGGAAAACTCTTGAAGGAACTGGCTTGGGTGAATATTTCATGAGGACTTCCCAGGCAATTGAAGCAGTATCAAAAATACACTACTGGGACCTGATCAAACTAAAAAGCTTCTGTACAGCCAAGAACATAGTAAGTATAGCAAGCAGACAGCCCTCAGAATGGGAGAAAAATATTTACAGGTTATGCCTCTGACAAAGGATTAATAACCAGAATCCACAGAGAACTCAAACGTATTAGCAAGAAAAGAACAAGTGATCCCATCTCAGGGTGTGCAAAGACTTAAAGAGAAACTTCTCTAAAGAAGACAGGTGTACAGCCTACAGAAACATGAAAAAATGCTCACCATCCTTAATCATCAGAGAAATGCAAATCAAAACTACTTTGAGGTATCACCTAACTCCAGTGAGATTAGCCCACATCACAAAATCCCAAAACCAGAGATGTTGGCATGGATGTGGAGAGAAGGGAACGCTCCTACACTGTTGGTGGGAATGCACACTAATATGTTCCTTTTGAAAGAATGTTTGGAGAATACTTAGAAATCTAAAAATTGACCTGCCATTCGATCCTGTAAGGAAGGAGCCCTAAAGTATACACAGAAGTGAACTAAATTTGTTGGCAGCCCCTGAGCCACCTCATGGCAAAATTTTGAGAAACTGAAAGGAAAGCACACTGGGAGACTGAAAAGCTGGGTGGAGATTTCACACGTTGGGGAAATACAGCTTGGAGTCCCATTTCGCATGAGCTTCAAGAGCATGGCAACCATTTATAGCTTTTCACTGGGACCCCAGAAGGGAAATGCACTAGGAGTAAGAGCAACGCTGGAATACACGTCTTCCATGACTTAGCAATTATGAATTGGGCTGCAATAAACAATCTGGTGCAGATATCTTTGTTGTAATGTGATTTTTGGTCATCTGGGTATATACCAAGTAAAGGAATTATAGGGTCATAAATTTTAAATAAATTTATCTTAAAAGGAAATGTTATTTCATGACTGTAAATGGCAAAACTATTACTTGTTAAGAAGGAAACCTTAAATATTTGATTTTAAGATTAAAAAAAGAAGTTGTCAGTATACTACCTAAATTCCTTGTGTATTACTAACAATGTATGGATCACAATTTGGTAAGCACAAGCTTAAAAGATCCTTTATTATGGACACTCAGAGGCTGTGCTATGAGGAAATGAGTGGGAAAGTCTGTGACATTTGTCTGTTATTAATGCTGGGACAGGTGTGAGGAGAAACACGTTTATGGGATCCAGTTAGAAAACTGACAGAGAGGATGGTCCAGAGATGAGACTCAGGGGCGTGATACCATCTTGTATCCCATACCGTTCCACAACACACACAAGAATGGCTAATGTCCATGTAATTGAATTGTATTCTGCTGTTAGAATCTAATGCTGCTATAAATAAATGTTTAAAAGGCAGAAATGTTAGGGATCACAATATCATAATCTGAATTATAACCCCAAAAAGTGCATTTTAACCAACTGATCTGGCTTGATACAGTGTCTGAAATTCAAAATAATTTCATAATGTGTTACCATTAGTATTGTTCATTCTGGCCTTTTAATTAACAAGAATAAAATTCAGATTCTCTGGATCTCACTGTCCTTTCTCTGAGCAAACAGTTTCACAAACTTTTAGAAGAAAATTAAACACACAGCACCAGCCTAAAAATCTGTGTTTGGTTCCCAAGATTCTTCACTAAGTCAGTATGTCTGGTAAAATAAAGCCCACAAAGTTTTGCTTAAGAGGTAAAATTCTTTGATGAAGTAGAAAGAGTCTTTTTGTATATCTAGATGGACTAGAACACAACACCATTTGAAATATATGTATATATAGTAAAGCAATAACAAGCTGACCAACAACCCACCACTAAGGGATTATGTGAGACGTGGTAAGACAGTCTACTCTCAATTAATTCCCTTGTCTGGGTGATAGCACATCTCACGATTCGAGTTATATTGCACTAGAGTTTCTCTCAAGAGATTTGACAGCTTCCTGTGGTCACAGCTTTCCATTATATCTAATACAAAAGCACGTGGGCCCCTGATCTGTACCTGAAACATACTTTCCTACAGGTCTCAAGGGTAAGGACAATAGCTCCTATGGTTGTACCAGATATGTATTTTTTTTTTTTTATGATCAGGAACCGATACCTAAGGATAATCATCAGCCTCCAATGCCAATTCATTATTAATAAAATTTTCTCTACACTACTTTCAGTATTTGGTTGTTTTCAAGTAAAATGGACTTTCTCTTTAGCCTTTAAGAAAAGCATTCCATAGGAGTCATTCTATTATTTCATCTCTAAGGTTTATAGAAAATTACAGGAAAACAAAACCAAACCAGAATCATTGAACTTTATGTAACTATGACATACAACTTATCCTGTCACATAGTCTATTGAACTGGCTTGACAAAGAAGTGACAAACTAGAACCTGCTATAAAAATCTACCTGACTTTATACCTAAAGCTGAGATGTACAGACAGCTGCTCTTAAGCTGTGTTTATCCCCATTTAATTTCATCTTTCCTCCTATTACAGAGATGAATGTCTATTTTCAAACAGCATCTCCATAATGCAGAGTTTTAGCATAGGCAGTTGGAAACATTTACAGTATATTACATGCATCATTTAAACAGAAATGATAAAACACTAATGGTCAAACAGCACCACCACTCATGATTATATATGAAACATCGAAGAAAATCTACACCCATTAGCTTTGTAACTCTACAACAACAGATTTTTCAGAGACCTCGTAGTACAAATGTCCGTAATTTACAGCACAAAGTGCACAGAAGGGTAGCATACCTCACATTAGCATCAAGTTTGTCCATTACAGGAAATAGGCATGGGTGAGCTGGATGTCAGTGCCCACAGGGTCCTACATGGGGAGAATAAAAAAGATGTTAAACAGGAAAATAACACAGGAAAATAAGAGTCAAATATGGAAAGGCCAAAGAGTTGTTTTGCAGAAATATTTAATGAATGATACTACAGCAAAGCTAATGGTATATCAAGGTCTGGTACAACGAGTGTTGCAAAAGGTTTCTTTACTTTCTGCTGATTTCCTGGTGATTAAAACATATAGGCATCTCTTTATACACTATTATACTCCCTTTATTTGTGATTTTTTGCTTTTCTGAGAAACACAGCTTATTTCTGTGATCTATATTAGGCCACCGACTAGTGAAAATAGGTAACTACATTATTAAGATTAAAGTAGTACATGGTCTAAAATGGTTACTCATTTTGCTTTCTATGGTGATTTTCAAAATTTTTTTGTTTAACCATTTTGAGGGTGGTTAATCATAGGTCCCTGAAGGAATAAATAATAGTAACTTTGGAAAACTCTGCCCAGGGGGAAAAAAATACACACACACACACACACACACACACACACACACACACACATATACATACACATATACATACACTTTCTAGGGAGCCCATGGCTCCTTGAACTTAGGAATCCAGGAACCCCAGGCTTATCCAGGAACCATAGCCCGAGAACTCCCGATTGAAGGAGAGTTAACTTTCAAATAACCAAAAGTTTCTCTAGCACAGATGCTCAGAGGATCTCACATTCTTAGTGACAATGCGTTCATTGATCACAACCAAATCAATTCTCTAACTGTTCAAGTTTCATTTTTGCAAAATAATTTCTATGTTTTTCATCACATTTGTTGTACAACCTTATGAATCATGGAATGTAGGGGCAAGGACTGCATGTTTCTCCCAGGGTTACCCTAAATAAGTCCCTTTTTCTTCTGTACACCATCATTCACATCTCAGTAAATAGGAGAGCTTGCAAGAGAGAATCTCTGGGTTCACTTCCAGCTCTGATATTCGATAGTTCCATCTGCTGGTTTTCTAATTGAATCTCACCAAGAAGAAACTCTAAATCTGTTTATCTACATAACAGAACCATGAACTCAGCCTGAGCCCTTAGATACCTTGGCCAGGGTAGACTAAACCCCTGTGGCTGGCAGCCAGGAAGGGAATGGCAGACCACTAGAGCTGGGAAGGACAAAGGAGACTGTGTTTTTCAACATTTGTTTTTTGGAGCCTGTAACCCTAACATGAACTCCTGTGGGGATTTCTGGGGCTGGGGCAGGTGCAGGGAAGAATTTGCCTGGTGGTGTCTGAGTCCCCTACCCTAAATTCAATCAAAGTGCCCTGTCTCCTATTTATTTTACATTTTGAATTTAGAGTAATATTTTGTCTGATATACATGAGTACAAAGTTCTAACCATTGAAGTGACAGGGCTCAATCTTCTTTCCTCCTCCAAAGTCATTCCAGAGGTTGATCACAGGAATCACATCCATCCCATGGCTTAAAATACAGTTTATTTACTGAAGACTCACAAAATTTTATCTTTAATTTGGGCCATTCCCAGACTCATACTGCCCACCTGACATCTCAAATTGGATGATTAGAAAGTATTTCGCAATGAACTCTTTCTTTACCACCTCCAACGTAAAACCTGCTCCTCCCCCAGAGTTTTCCATCTCAGTAAATGATCCCACCATTTATGTAGTTACTCAGACCAAGAAACTTCCTCTTCTCACACCCTACAACCAAACTAACAGCAAACTCATACTCTCCCTGCTTTGAAAGTGATTCCTTCACCGGACATTTCTCATGGAGCTAGCACCTGGGTGGAAACCACCATCTTCTTTCCCTGGAATACTGTCACCTGCTCCGCCCCACCCACCCATTGGAGCCCTGTTGCTCCACTCTCATCTCCTCTCCCATGGCAGTTGGAAGGTTATCATTAGAATGCAAGACAGGTCATTTCTAGCCTGCATAAAATCCTAGTGGCTTCCTGTCACTCTTAGAATAAAATACAAACTCCTTAATCATGGCCAACCAGACCCTACATGATCTGGCCTACTCCTCTTCAAATTCAGTGTTAGCCATGCCCCAATTCCTGCCCACTTGCTAACTGGGGTTGCTACTTTTCTTGGCCCTCACAGCAGGTTCTCATCCCAGAGCCTTTTCACTTGTCTCCTCTCCCTGAAAAGCTACCATGTAGATCATCCCCGACTTCCTCAGGAATGCTGCTCAGATATCACTTCCTGAGATAAGTCACTCTCATCACCTAAAATTTCAGACCCCATTTTCTAAAAATGTCCACCCTCTTTCTCCTATTTCTTCTTCCTACAGCCTGCTATTTTGTTATTGGTGATCTGTCACCTTCATTACAACATAAGCTTCAAGAAGACACAGGACACTGTCTCCATCATTGTTACATCCTCAAGACTCAGAAAAATGCCTGGAATATTGTATTTTCTTTACAGATAGATGCTGAGTCAACTAAGTAATTCATTAGATTTATAAATGAGAAAACTGAGGCTTGGGAATTTGTGACTTTCACACAAGGAGGACTACCATCCCAGAGTATGGTACTATAAGAAAAAAATAGAAACACTGTTTTATCTTAATTAATTATCTCTACTAAGTGTTAATAAGTGCCATATATTGTCCTTTTCCTCCTCTTTCAACTTCTGAGTCTTTATCTCCATTCTATAGATGAAGAGATGGAAGGTCTCTCTTCCATCTCAAGAGAGGTTAATTGACTTGCCAACATCACACACCTGCATTCAACCAACCTGGGGATAGAATCAAGGGCTGTGGATTCCAAAGTTCGAGCTTTTTCTCTTCCTTACATAGTTCTTGTCATCATGCCATACTTCCTCCTACTGGAGTAGAGTTTCTTGATGAAAGTGAACATTTGCTATAATTTTCTGCTGACCATCTATTTTGTCTTTCTCTGAGAATAATGTCTTGATTTTCCTTACTGGAACCACCTCTCCCCTGCCTCAATCCCTAGCTCCAGCGGTGAACACATGAGCAGGGCTGGCTGATCAGAACAGTCCATTCCTGGTCACAAGCATTCCTTAGCTCACTGATTGGATCAGTGAAAGTCACCCATGAGACCTTTGCTAGAAAGAGCCTCTTCTTCCCCTGTTGTTGCTGAACAGTTTGAACTGCTGGTGACCATCACTACCACCTCATGGGAAAAATCTGTCTGAGAATAAAATTAACCTAAAGGAAAGTAGAGGTACAACACAAGGAATGTCAGTGTCTTGATTATATAATTTGAGGCTAAAGATCCAATATGCCTTAAGACAGTTTTATACTTGAACGTCCTAATTATATGAGTCAACAAGTTCCTTTTTTTCCTCCAAAGCCAATCTGAGTTGGGATCCAGCCATTATTCACAATGAAAAGAATCCTGAGTAATACACAGGAAAATCAATATTGTATTGTTATACAGATTAGAAGGGTAAAATACAGAATTAGGAAAATCAGTTAAAAACTAGAAAAAGTTCATCTCAGTGAAGTTTCATTTGAAAAAACCACAGAAGAAAAATCTTACACATTCATAGCAATATACATTGTTATATTTTGTTAACTGTAACTCAAAAATGAATTTAAAATGACTGCCATTTAACAAACCAGTGAGACAGCATGGATTTTGTTGCAGAGAAAAGAACAGTAAGAGTAATTGGAGATTAGTACCTATCCTGATTTGATTAATCGATTATGGTCCATTATTTTCTGCAGTTCTCACCAGGGAGAACTAATCAGAGCCGTGATTACAGGAGCATATCTTGTTGTGAAGACTGTATAGGATAAAGGGAATGTGGAAAGAACCAGATCTTTTATCTTGTATATGTATATTTTTTGGTCCTTAACAAAACACTACCTACTTAGTTAAAAACACAATCGACTCAGAGCATCTCCTATCCTCACATACAAGTTGTGTCACTTCTGAAAGTTCTGCCAACTCTCAGTTCAATAAGACCTTGTGTGTGTGTGCCTGTTAGTGTGTTTTAATGACAACCTACTGTGCCCTGTCACTTGGTGTGAGGGACAAGAAATGATTCCCTCCCCATTGGTCTCCTTCAGAGAAGCAGTCCTAGATCTTCAGAAAAAGACCATAGCTGGCTCGGTGCCTGTGGCTCAACGGGCTAAGGTGCCAGCCACATACACCTGAGCTGGCAGGTTCGAATCCAGCCCAGGCCCGCCAAACAACAATGACGGCTGCAACCAAAAAATGGCTGGGCGTTGTGGCGGGTACCTGAAGTCCCAGCTACTTGGGAGACAGAGGCAAAAGACTCACTTGAGCCCAGGAAGTGGAGGTTGCTGTGAGCTGTGATGCCACTGCACTCTATCCAGGGTGACAGCTTGAGGCTCTGTCTTAAAAAAAAAAAAAGAAAAGAAAAGAAAAAGACCATAGCAAGTTCTAGAAAAGGGATGGACGAGTGAGTCAAACAAACCCATCAACCAATGTGAGGTACAAATGCATATTCTCTCATGCCCACGGCAAGCTCACACCGCTAGAACTGCTCAAAATGTTTGCCCAAAAAAGTAAAACTACAGCAACATACAACTCTATCAGATTCCTTTCAGCTTCATTTCCTTTTTTTTTTAATGTATGTATTAATGCATTTATGGGTACAATGTGCTGATTTCATATAGAATTAGGAATGCTTACATCACACTGGTTAATATACACCTCATCTTGTTTACATAGTTATTGCGTTAAGACATTTATACTCTATACTAATAGATCCAACATGCACCCTTGCATGAATGGTGGGATCACGCCAATGGTGCTTCATTTCCTTGATGGTCATACTCAGATGTTGTCTTTCCTTAAAAGAATAAGAGGAGGAAGAAAAGATCATCCTGTTTACACCACCCAATGCTGATGCCAAAAGCTGAGTTTTCTGGCTTACCATTTTAAGAACAAACATGAAAGGTAAGTGCATCCCATCTTTACCCTTGTTTTTTGATTCAGAATACTCTGAAATATTGCTGTGGAACAGTAGTTAATGGTTAACAGGAGGTGTGTAGTTGCATCTCTATTATAAGACGTATGAGCACAGGGCTCACCTGTAAATAGTCCACACCTATTGGAATGAAGTATCAATGTAGTTTGGTGTACAGCCAACATCTGCCAGCCTGGAGCTTTGTCATAACCCTGGCTTCCTTTGCTGTGCTTTGTTTTGTTTTCTTTGCTTTTGGTTGCATGGACAGATATTCATGCATAACTATGCTTGGATTGACCACGTTTCTTTATAGGGTATGCCTACGTGGGTTAAAATTCTACAACAAATGGCATATCCTAATACCTTTGTCTTGGACAAATGTCAGGAATAAGTAAAACATTATTTAATAGGCAAATCAAAGCTGAGAGCCTGACATAAAAGAAGAAGCACTGGATGAGGCATCACCAGACCTGGGTTCTCAGCCTGCCCCTGCTGCTAACTCTCTGTACCTATTCTTAAATGCGTCTATTTATCAGTCTCTGTCTTCCCCAACTGTGGAATGAAATGGGGCAGAGTGTTGGGCAGGGTAAATAAAGGGAGAAATTTTAAGTAGTCAGTGCTTCTCAAAAGTTAAAGGAAATTCATATACTGTGTCAAACAGGTTCTATCTACCAAGCAGGTGGAACCAAAGAGAATGAACTGTTCAAATGCTTGTTCTTTGCCTCATCGCCTTACCTAAACTTCCACCAACCACATGCACCAAAAACACACAATCCTACCAGGATTACACAAAGAAGCAACCAAAAAACAGTTGTATACATTGCGTGATGATTGTGATTTCTTAGTACTAAGCTCTCTTCATCTTCATTGTTAAAAAAAGAAAAAGATTGGATCATATGAAAAATTGCACCTGAACAAAACTCTAAATAAGTGGAAGAAAAACTTACCCTCCTTGACTAATACCCAAGTAAGGATTCTTTTTTTCTAGGAAATATCTGAAATTTATAGGGTGCTGTCTTGGTGATTTTGTTTTCATCTCAATCAGCTGACATATGCTCTTTAGAAAGATTTCTGTCCTATAAATTAGTCTCCTCCAAAAACCACATTATTTGTTTATCTAGATATCTAAATTGCCGTATTACAGGTAAAAATGTGTACAACTCATTAAAAAAGAAAAGCCGATGTTGTACAAGCTGGGTCTTTTTAGGGCTGGTAGACTAAATGGCGTTTGAACAAAGTCATCCAGAAATATTTAGTTCTAAATAAAAAGCTTCCAGCCATTCCATTTCCATAACTGAAAATCATATACAGAAGCCAATTCAATTACACTTGAGGTACTCTATGCTGATATGTACAATTAGTATGCGAAACAGCTTTTTAACATTTTTTTAAATAGCCTAGGAAAATATTCATCCTGGGTAAAAAACATTTCTCAGCAGGTAAGTTTAGTGCCTTTCTCAAAAAATTAATATTTAAAGCAGCCCTTAAATAATGAAAGCATATTTAAGAAGCATACTCAATCTATCTTTTGAGGGTAAATATGGATTATAGGAAAAAGGAAGGAGAAATGTGAACTTCCATTTCATGTAGCTCTGAATGGAATAGAGTGAGAGTATTTCTAAAAATCAGATTTTTTTTTTTTAAAGGCAGAGATTGTTTTTCCCTTCAAAGAATTAGGAGAATGACGTTACAACAAATCAGATCCACATAAGGGTGGATCTGGGAATTTCATGAAGAAAAAGAGAAGATTCAGGGACATTTATTCATGTGTGTTTGGAATCACTTGGTTAACATCGCACTCCCTGTTTGACCACAGATTCTACAAGGAAAGAGATAAAGTATATGCAGCAATGGTCATATATGTCAGGTGAATGGCCTGGCATGACCTAATACTTCTCCTTGATAATTAAAGAAGGACTCAACCTTGTCTTTATGGCTCCAGAGAAGAGACAGGCAGAAGGCTCAAGAGAAGTCTGAGACTCTCTGTGAGGCAGATCATGACAATCAGCAGAGCTGTCCGGTTATCAACCCGTGTGCCTTGGCAAGCAACACGCTCTGCCTCAATGGGGAGGCTCAAACAGAGGCCAGAGAGCCATCAGTAGGTCACGCTGAAGGGAGGTGGCAAGTCTTGGATGATTTTGAATACTGATGAAATCCAGGAATGCAGTGAGAGCAGAACTAAATAAGAGGCTGTTTATCTTATGGGAGAGCAGTGGTTCTCAAGTTTATGCATGCATAAGAATCACCTGGAGGCTTGTTAAAACAAAAATGCTGGGCCCTGCTCCCATGTTTTTTATTTAGCAGGTTTGAATGGAGAATCTATATTCCAACAAGTTCACAGATACTGCTGCTGTTCTCTTTGAGAACCACCACAGCAAAACATTGATTCCCCAAGTGTGGTTCTCATCCCACCAGAGAAAGAATGTGATACTAGGCAGTAGGTAGCTAGAGCATTAAGCACCACCAGATCATATGGTGAAAAATGTGTTCTCTTTCCATTTTCTATTTTAATCACCATTGTTTATGTTGATGAAAAGGACTCAAAAAGGTGTTAGCTAATCTTTCAAAACCTCACTCTTCTTTGCTAATCTCTCTTTTATAGTAAAGAACATTAAGTCTCAGGCTCGCAGTCTTTTTCTAGAAATACTATTGTCTTAGTTGGAAAACCCCAAGAATCCCCAAAACCCCATTTTCAAGAATGCTATTGTCCTAGTTGGAAAACCTTCGAGGTGAGGACTAAATACTTCTAGTTAATTTGGCAGATGTGGGTACACTACAGGGAAGGGGTGATACAAGAGAAGGAACAAGAATCAGCCAGTAAGATCTTGAAAATAGTATTTAAAACATATGCCTCAGAATTGTCCCAAAAGGGGATTGCACTAGGATATTGATACTCCCACATTCATCATTTTTTTAGTTAAAGCTATCAACAGGAGAACACAAATTTCCAAGTACCACCAATTCATTGTGTTTGTATAAAGGAGATTCCAATAGACTGAGGGCAGCTCTCCCAAAATGATGGGCAGCTGGTTTACTCAAATAGTAAGGTGACCTGCTGGACAATGAGAGGAACACCAATACTGTCTGTTCTGGTTAGTTAGCTGAAACTTAATGTATTGTTTTGTTTGTGTTGCATTTATTTTTACACTTCTATTTCTTGCAGTTAGCACTGATATCCACTTAAATTTTTGTTTCTTTATAAAATAAATTTATTTAAGGACAATTAATTGATCTAAAGAAAAATGCCACACAGCTAATGTTCCAGATGGTATGAAAAAGTGGCAAGAATTGCAAAGGATAATATTTGAAAGTTGAGGAATGCTGGCATAGTGGCTTAAAAAAGGAATAAGCATGTTTTGGACTTTGTTCAGTAAAGGGCTAGTTAGCAAATATTTTAGGCTTTTCAGAGCATAAAGTCATAGTCAGAGCTACTCAACTCTGCTATGCAATATTAAAAAAGCCACAGAAAAAACATAAATGATGTGGCTGGCTGTGTTCTGATAAAATTAAATACATGGACATTGAAATTTGAATTTCATATAATTTGCACTCATCACAAAATATTTCTGGACTTTTGATTTTTTTCTAACAATTTTAAAATGTAAACATTATTTTTAGCTTACAGGCAACATAAATAGAGGCAGTGAGCCAAAGAATTTGCCAACCCTGAATCTACCCTAGTTCCATCAATGACTAATGTGACCAGGAACACATTATTTAACTTTTTGAGCCTCAGTAGCCTCATCTCTATAATGGGGATAAACATAATATCAATCATACAAAGTTGATGCAAAAAATATATGAAAATGAATACAAACAGGTACTCAGCAAGTCAACGAAAAGATATTAGCCAGCAGTTGCAATCAGGTAGACTCCAGCTTCTCAGGGTCCCAATCATTGCAGGCTCAATGTTTCCTACTCTGCTTCTCCACAAAGGCAGCTATGCTTCTGGAGGCCCATCTCTTCTACTTTGGAATATGATTACAGAAATTGTTTCTCTTCTTTCTGGGGGAGGATCCTGAAGGCTGAGCCTGAGAATGCCCAAAAAAGTCTTGTAATCACTGATTTCGGAGGCCTGGTAGTGGGAACAGGTCAAATCAATATTCACATTCCATATACAGTAAGTCTTTAAAATTAGTGTTTTGAACCTTGCAAAATTATGCTGCTGACAGCAGAGGTTCCCAAACCTTAGTATACCTATACCTCTTTGCACGTGCAAAGCTGCAGATTCAGAAAGACATCTCACTCAAAGCATTTCTGAACCAGTAGGTTTCAGTAATCTGCATTTTAACAAACGTTTCAGTAATTCTGATAAAGATGATTTCTGGAGAGCAGTTTGGGAGACGGTACAAAGACGGAATACAATCCACTCAGGTGTGCAACCCCTTCTGCAATCCTCTTTAACATTTTTCCATATCTGTTTAAATGCCTTATTGGCTGAGAAACCTGGATTACAGTATTTGCTGCACAGGCCAAAAGAAAGGTCTCTGCCAATGTATTTGCCTCTTCTGTCCTCACTCTGCTATTTCTTCTGAACCTTCTGGATTAGGAAATAGTTTATACAGAATTCTCTACTTCAGATACCATGTGCTGATTATCACATCTAATTAAATATGTCAGTGCAATCTCAAAGGACATAGACGATTTACAGCTTCTTAGATGGAAATTCTTGAGCTAAATCGGCATCTTTCCTAGACTAATAAAATGTCACCTCCCCAAAGGCTGCAGCCCACAATCTCCTCCCAATAGTTTCTAAACAACTCTGAAGTGGGGGAGGGATGTGCCCACAGATCTCAGAGGGGCCCATTTAACACAGATGAGAGGGCTCCTGGGAAAGAAGCAGGACATGTTTTTTACAACTGAGACTAAGCACGAACCCTTCACACACATTACCTCATTTCATCTTCACATCGCGCTGTGAAGGGGTACTGCAATTCTCCTCATTTCAAAAATGAAGAAACTGAGGCACAGAAAGGGGAAGCTGCCCAAGCCCACTCAGGCCGTGGCTCCAGAGCCAGACCTATAACCATTAAGCTACCCCACAAAGGGGCCAGGTCTCAATGGTCCCCTCTATCAATTTTCCTACTTGATTTTACTAACTAGTGTTTACATAGCTCTTCAAAACCTCTGGTCTGTCTACCAGCACTCGAAAGAGTTTACATCTTCAACCAAAGCATGACTTTGCCCTTAGCATCAGGTGACTTGGAGTTCCTTACTTTGTGTCTCTAGACTCCAGTTTCCCAGCTGTTTAATGTGGTTACAATACTCAGCCCGCCTGCCTTGCAGAGCAACTGCTACGCAAGAAGTCAAAGAAGGCATGTGAAAGTCCTCTGAACATTGAGAAAAGTTCTCTAACGTGGTAACCTCCCAGCCAGTCATTTTTCATATGTTATTTTTGGTCTTAGTTTTAGTTTTTCAGTTTCCAAAGGCTTTATTGGTAAATATGCTTTAGAAAAGAATAATTCACCCTACTGCTTCCAAGTCAGGGGAATGAAGATCTGTGTATCTGTGTCCAAGGACCCACCAAGCAGTGTTGACCGTACTGCTGCTTTGTCAACCTCTTATTCATAGACCCAGTCAGAAGCACAGGACTTGGCATCAACAGATTCTTCAGGCTTAAACCACAGGCTAGTTTCTTTTCTGGCACTTTTTATGGAGTCACTTCCATGAATGATGCTCCTGCCAACTTGAATGCAGAAGTCCCCACGAATGGTGCCTGGCTTAGAACCCACTGGACCTGTCTCCCCAAGCATCACTCGGCCTGTCTTCACAACATTCAGTCCCTCCCAGACCATGGCCACAACAGGGCCTGAGTTCATGTACTTCACCAGTCCAGGAAAGAATGGGTGGTCTTTCAGGTCAACGCAGTGCTGCTTCAGGTGGTCTCCAAGGTCTGGAGGAAATTCATGGCCACTGGGCAGAATCCCTTCTGCTGGAAGCCCTTGATAATCTCGCCCATCAGGCCACGCTGCATGCTGTCGGGCATGATGGTGATGAAGATGCACCTCCCGTGGTCTGGGAGGTTGGTGGGGCTGGGTGACGGCGGTGCTGAGCTGTGCTGGGGATGCTGAGATCTGGGGTGACCACCTGCCCCAGAAGCCGCCAGCAGAGGACCATACATTATTTTTAAATGTTGAAAAGGAAGAGTGTATTCCTTTTATGAAATTGTCTGAGTCAAAATTGGATTTTCCAGACATCTGAGGTAGGTTGCAAGTACCCAACCTGAAGCTCTTTGGGGTGGTTAAGAAAGTGGTTTGGGGAGTCAGACTGCCAGTGTTAAGTCCCAGCTCAGTCACCTCCTCATGAATGATGGGGCAAGTCACATCACCTGTCTTGGTTTTGGTTTCCCCATTATGAAAATGAGAATAGGAAACAGTAATAGCCAGAAATATGACAAAGCAACTCTAGCTAAATATTAGTTGTAGAACCTCCTTGGTGAGTATATGGGTATTCATTATATGATACTTCCAACTTTTCCCCTAACACGTATTTTCATAATAAAATATTGGGAAATAAACTTTTTAAAAAAGGGCAATGACAGGGTTTTTACAAAAGTTAGATGACAGACAAAGCTCCCAGCCATGTCAGTGGTGCCTGGCATGCATTAGAAAGGATTGTTTACTGTGCAGGTAGGAGATGGGACAAGATGATGGGTCTCTTCAGCTCTTAGGATCTATGAGTCAGTGTCATCCTAGGTGAGTCAGAAATGGGACATGCATAAGCAGAGAATCCAGGCCGCATGACACAAAAACCAGACGCTCAGAGAAGAGCTGGGATGTGCCCACTGCAGTGTCAGAGTCCGAGAGATATGCACAATGGAGGAATCAGGACCCTTCCATAAGGAACGCCTAACATGGGGGAATCTTGAAAATAAAGGGAGATTGCCTTTCTTACATGCCACATCATGCATTTCTCTGTTGAACATCCCTTTGGGAGAAGAAAACTACTGGCTTTGGAGTCAAAGTTGAGTCCAAATTCTATCTTTGCTACCCTAGTTGTGTGACAGTAGGGGATATTCGTTTAAGCATCATCAGACCACTTGCCACTGGGAAAATCTACCACAACCACAAGGGTGAGCCTGGGGCACTTACATTCCTGCGATGATTGTTTTGGCATAAATGATTAAACCAAGCAGATTTTCTTTGGTTAGAACTTGAACTGAGAAGAACAAACTCTTGGAAATGTTGTCTCACTAATGGCAGAGCAATGGGGAACTGGTCATGAACCACCTGGAACTGAGTTCTTTAGAGGGGTCTGGTTCCTTAAATCCATAGGGAAAGTCCCATCATCCTTTCAATAAATTCCAACCTTTGCTTAAACAAGCATATGTTAGCTTTCATTATGTATAATCAAAAAATATGTTTACTAATACAACTAGCCTTCTAAGCAACATAAGAGTTTTCTTAAAGTTTGTAGGCCTTAGTTTTCTCAGTCATAAAGAAGAGAAATAATGCTTTTCTCATGGGTTGTTAGAAAAATCAAAGACTCCTAAGTGCATATGGCAAACATTCAATGAATATTATTTGAATTGGATCTGAGTTTCAGGATAGCTAGATCTTTCTGAGCAGGTAATTGGAGGCCCCTTGGCTTGATGGAGGATGTGTGGTCATACAAAAAACAAAACAAATGAAAATATGCTGTTAGTCAGGAAAAAGGATAGAGTTGTTTGAGTTTGAAATTTGGTTTTAAAAGAAACTTTCTGATTGAGATTTAAAACATGTAATCCATTACACATAAATGTGCAGACTTGAATTTCTGTTGGGTTTCTCCATTGTGCTAATTAGGTGGATTTGGAAGAGGAAAAAGTACAAGGCAACTGAACAAGAAACAAAAGCTGATGGACAGATAATACAGCTTCCTTAACTTCAGAGAGACTCCTCAGAATTTATTGGGCAGTAGACATTAAAGGCCTTTTGAGTAATTAAGGAGTTTGTCACCGAAATTAAGCCTGCAGTGAGGGTGAGTAGAGACAGGGAACATGACAAGATCTAAGATGAGAATTAATCCAACCCAGAAGTACAATCGATGAGAAAAAGCAAAGGTTTTCTGAAACTCAAAATGAGAAGCAAAGCTTAGAGGCTTAGTGGGAGATGTTAATTCATGCTTAGTAGTTATTTCTATTTCTTGTTTCAGTCGATGATTCCCATTAATCCAAATGTTTAGTTATCTTAAAAATAAGGTATATTTTCAGTTTAAAAAGTCCAGGTGGCTGGATTGTAAGCTTTATTTGAGTTATCTAGGTCTTAACCCAGTGGTTCTCAAATATTTCCTGAAGAGATGGTCAACACATAGAGAATATTTTGTAAAAACTTGCAATGAATATTTTTTAAATAAAGGTCCTTTAAGCTACAATTCCCATTGTTCCTCTCTATGACTTTAAGGACACCCTGTATAGTAGTGGTTCCAAGACCAGCAGCAGCACCTGAGAGTCCTTTAGAAATGTAAATTCTCAGGTCCCAACCCAGATGCACTAAATCGGAAACTTTAGTGGTGGAGACTAACCATTTTCTTTTCAGCATGTCCTACAAATGCTTCTGCCACTCAACAAGTTTGGAAACCATTGTTTTTATTTTATTTTATTTTATTTTATTTTATTTTATTTATTTATTTATTTATTTATTTTGAGACGGAGTCTCACTTTGTTGCCTTTGGTAGAGTGCTGTGGCGTCATAGCTCACAGCAACCTCCAACTCTTAGGCTCAAGCAATTCTCTTCCCTCAGCCTCCCAAGTAGCTGGGACTATAGGAGCCCACCACAATGCCTGACTATTTTTAGAGAGGAGGTCTCGCTCTGGCTCAGACTGGTCTCGAACCCATGAGCTCAGGCAATCCACCTGCCTCAGCCTCCCAAGTGTTAGTATTACAGGCGTGAGCCACTGCGTCCTGCCTGAAAAACGTTGTCTAAACCAAATCACAAGGCTTGTAAAGCCAGGACTCTGCTATTTATTCACCCACACCTGCCAAATCTGTGGATTCACGGATGTAGGGTCTTAAAGAAAATAGTCATCCTTCTCAGGCTTGCCCTGGGTTTGTATTAGGGAATAGGCAATAGTATTTGGGACTGCAGTCATTCTTACTTTGACTATATTGAAGGTTATCTATCAATACTACATATAGCTCTTCAGTAGCCATTCACCCTGTACTTTTTTGTGTGTGTGCGAGACAGAGCCTCAAGCTGTCACCCTGAGTAGAATGCTGTGGCATCACAGCTCACAGCAACCTCCAACTCCTGGGCTCAAGCGATTCTCCTGCCTCTGCCTCCCAAGTAGCTGGGACTACAGGCACCTGCCACAATGCCTGGCTATTTTTTGTTGCAGCCATCATTGTTTGGTGGGCCGGGGCTGGATTCGAACCTGCCAGCTCAGGTGTATGTGGCTGGCGCCTTAGCCGCTTGAGCCACAGGTGCCGAGCCCACCCCGTACTTTTATTTCCCTCTGTTCAAATGTGTACCACTTTCTACGGCCTCAATAGTATAGGTAGTATCAGAAGTCAACAGCATGCTGAAAGGAAGAATGAAAGCACAAGCCAAGAAGAAAAAGGAGAGAACTGATAGAACTTTAATTCTGGTGAGAGAAGTTTAGATTGATGGCGAGAAAGAGTTAATGGTACAGAAACGTCTTGTTCTCTGTTTGCTCTGGTTCACTATCCATCCCCACCCCTGCTCATCCACCTTTCTAGGACCCACCTCTGCAACCACCCTTCTCCCTGTGTATGTGTCTTTGAGATATCTTGGGGTGAGGATATCTAAGGTCTTTTCCACCTCCTAATGCAGAGATCCCATTCATAAAAGGCATTGCAGGACAAGTGTATGGAGCATGGACTCTGGAGGCAGACAACACACAGTCCAACCCCAGCTCTCCTGTTCAATAGCTGAGGGAACCTGGGCATGTTATTTCACCTCTTTAAGTTTGAGCTACCTCATTTTTTAAATGAGGGTAATAGGAGTATCTCTCCCACAGGATTCCTAATGAAGATTAAATAAGATCATCCCCATACAGCATTTAGAACTGTGCCTGGCACATATCAAGGGCTGGGTGGATGTGAGCTACTAGGATTCTTATTATGTTGCCTCTGAAATGCTTCTGAGCATTCAGTGGCATCTTGAGCATTTCCAGGCATAGCAACAAGGCAGTGAAAAACCAGCAGGGATCAAGGTATATGTCTGAGGGTGGCAAAGCTGGAATGGAGTGGAGGGGCAGCCAGCAACATAGTTATCCATCTATTCCATCTGCTTATTAAAAATTGTTGATGTAAAAGAACTGTAATGAATATGTAGATTATTTGGGAAGTATTAATATCTTTACCATGTTGATTTATTTAATCATAAAAAGGTAAAACTTCCACTTAATCAAGTCTACTTTTATGTTCTTCAATAAACTATTACATATTGTTTCCATTAAAAAAAAAATTGTTGATGTAAGATGTTTCTGGTCAAGGCTACAGAACTTGTGTTTGAATTACAGAAGTGGTTCCCAACTGAGGGGGTAGAGGAAGAGGAGGATTTTGCTACCCTGAGGGACATTTAGTAATCCCTAGACACATTTCTGGTTGTCACAAGCTGGGATTGCTACTGATATCTAATAGCAATCCAGGTGCCAGGGATGCTGTTGAACATTCTAGGATGTACAGAACAGTCCCCACAACAACAACAAAAAATATCAAGCTCAAAATGTCAGTGGTTCCAAGGAGTTCTGAATTAGAGCATGGTGTGGAGTTATCTTAATAAGTCTTGACACATTTTTTTCAATTTTCAGAAAGTCAACAGTATGGAAAATTCTGGCAAATGATGAGAGGTGAGCATGGGTGACCTCTAAAACTCCTCCAACTCAAAAGTTTAATTAGTGTATGTGGCTGACCTTCAACCTCAAACCTAAGTCAATTGTGCATTTCACTCTTTTCCCCTTTGCCTATTTTCTTTCCCTAATAATGAAATGGATTGTTAGGAAAGATGTTTAAATATCAGAAAGTAACCCATCAGGCGGTAGGTGAAATGTTTCTTGCTAAAACAAAGAACTTCAATGGCAATCAAAGAATTTTAGAGCTAGGAAATCCCTTAGAAAATGATCTAGCAATTTGATTCCAGCTGAAATCATTCTTCACAGATGAAGAAACTGACACAGAAAGGCAAAGGTCTTGATCTAGGTCACCTAATCCTACAACTATCATCCAGATCTTCTTCCAAAGAACTTAGATAACGGGCAGTAATAATATCAAGGGGTCGCCCCTTCATGCATTTTCTTCCCATGTTTTCAGTGATCATAGTCTGCATCTCCTCCTATTTCTGAAAAATACCTGAATATGCATTTTTGCCTGATAAGGTGGTGACAGTGGGAATAAAAATGAAAGAAAAATTATACTGAAGATTAGAGGAAAAACGGACGAAACCTCCCTGTTGATGAAGCTGTGGTGGCTACTGATGATGGGAGAGGAAACATGAAAAGGTGACTTCAGTCCCTGGCCTGGGTGCCTAGGGATGGTGGTGGTCAACAGATGGAAGCATCAGCCAGTGGTTTGGGGTAGCGGATTCGTTACGTTGGAAGTGAGGTTCTGTTTTCTGGTATGTGAAGTTGAGGAAGGAGAAGAGGGGATGAACAGACCTAGAGCAGCCGAGGAGAATGAGGGCAGAAGAAAACACATTTGGTGTTTTGGTTGCAAATCTGCTGTAGTCCCTAAAAGGCTTTTGTCAGGAGTGAAATCCACATAATTCAGAGGAAGGGAGGCACTACTGTCCTCTGGGCCCCTGACCTCCCGCTGCCCCACACGGGCTGGGCTAACCACCCTCTGAAGCACCTGCTCGCTTGGATGTGCTACAGTTCTCCTGGAGGTGAAATGATGATCATCACTGTACTGTATTATAATCATTATAATGAACATATTCCCATGGGGGGAAGAATGCAAACATAAGAGAGAATTTAGGATAAAAATACATGAGGGAAACAACGTAAGATTGAAAACTGACTTTAGAATGCTGCAAAACCTGTTTAGTTTTTACTAATATTTCTTCCCACACTCATACACAATATTTCCTATGGGAGAGCAGCTTCTCAGAACTCTGTGGGACTCATCCCTGTCCTGACTTTTTCCTTGTTTCTCGGGCACCACATCCGTCACCAGTGTCTTTTTCCTTCACCACCTGTGCTGGCCAGCAGCACACAGCAACTTCTCCTGGTCGCTGATGCTCAAGTTCCATTCAGGGGACTAGGCAAAGGTCAACTACTGCCCTTCAGCGTCACTCACAGCTTTATGACCCAGGAATTGAAGACAGAGAGGGCCAATTTATATCTGTGTCTTTCCATCAAAAACCGTCTTTCATTCATGCCAAACCAGTACCCTTATAAACATTTTAGTGAACCAAACGGGAATCAAGCCAAGATTTTCTACTAACGTTGAACTCCAGGAAGATGAGCTCACACCTCTGACTTTTCCACCCCTGCCAGCTGTCACTTCCCCGTACCAACAGCTACTTCTTCCAAAGGCAACTTACAGCACAGTGCCACACACAGGGTAGCAAGCTGAGAGGAAATGCATTTTAAATTGGGACTGGGAGTCTGTGAAAGGCAAGTGCAAGATGATTGCTAGCGCGAGCAGGGACCATGAAAGCTTCATACAGCAAGCACAGCGTACCCACATATTCACAGCCACAAAGACGCACGGGTAGATGCTCAGGACACATTATCTCGTGTCTCTCTCTTACACACACACACACACACAGCACGCTCTCTCTGTTACACATCCCGGACCGACCACAGATATTCTACACATGTATCCAGTTACACACATGGCTACGAATTCACAGCCTATGTTCTCTCTCTCTCTCTCTCTCTCTCTCTCTCTCTCTCTCTCTCTCTGTCTCTCTCTCTCTCTCTCTCTCCCCTACTCTTTACACACACAACCTCATATAGTCAATGGACACACATGCAGTTTCACAAGTACTTACATACACAAGTGCAGGGCTCCAGCCCCGAACCTGCTGTGGTCCCATGCGGGAACCGTCATACACAACCAGGCAGCCCCCCTACACCCTGAGCCGCCGCCAAGGAGCCCACCCTGCGGCACAGCCGGGTGTCCAGAGTCTGAAGCCCACAAGCACCCACCCTCAACCCGGTCGTGCCGGCCCGCCACTGCGGCGTCCCCGGACACACTCAGGCTCCCGCGGTCCTGACTCCTGGGCGCACTCGCTGCACTTACCCGCTGCCGGAGGCCAGGTTGGAGCGGCCACCTCCAGCCGCCGAGCCGAGCTTCTGCCGCCGCTAGCGCTGCCGCTGCCTGCGCCCTCCTCGCCGCCCCCTCGGTGCCGGCTCCAGCCCCCGCGCTGGGGGGCCGGCGGGAGCGAGGCGCGGGCCGGCGCTGCGGGTGCAGGACCCCAGCCCTGCTTACCTAGGAGCGCGGCGCATCGTCCTTCTCCCCGATTGAGGTGGACTGGGAGGACTCAACAGCCCCCAGTCCGGGCGGTCCCCGCTGCCCTGCCCGCTGCCGCCTCCACTGGGCTCTGGGGACCGCGGGGGCGCAGCCCCGGAGAGGGCGCACCGAGGAGTGGGCGCGGAGGAGGGCTGCAGGGACCTCACCCGCTCTGGGACGGCCAGCGTGCGCCCTCGCTGGCCAGAGCTCTGCCCATCCGATAAAGCAGGGAGGGAGCCCAGGGCTCACTGCAGGCTCCTGGGTGACCTTGGGCAAGTTTGTTGACCTCCCTGAGTGCCCACTTCCTCTATGCAAAGATAATAAATATGAAAGGGTTTACAGTGTCTGCGCCCGTTGAAATCCTACTCCTGTATAGCATACTTCCTTCTATGCCTCTGACTCTGCCAGGCAAGGACTGGTTTGGGAGCAAGGTTCAGAGTGACAGCTTTCGCGCCCGTTTTCCAGAAGCAATGTTGTTTCCGTTTGTCTGAAGTCTTCCTTGGTGATTCTGCCCATATTTATTAGTCCACTGTTGCCTTGCCTAATGGAGAATTAGCCTGTGCTCCCAGCTTTGACCGCCTGTGACCTTGAGCCTGTGATTAGACTGATGCCAAGCCTCGGTGCTCTTGTCCATAAAATGGGTGTAAACTTGAAGCTGTGTTGCGGCTTACAAAATTTCCTGCCTATGAATCACTTAGTAAGTTGCAGTGCCTGTTAGGAATTGTGGCAGAGTGAAAAATATTTGTCCTTAACACTTCTGACGAGGCCTCAAATTCCAAGAATACAACAACTCAAGAGTTAAGTCGTGTTAGGAAAGGGTAAGGGAGCGCAGCGCACAGGGAAGGGGTCACAGGGCCTACTGGGCTAATGGTTCACCCCTCAAGGAGCACTGAGACCTCCCGAAGGCTAAACGACAGACAAGCCAAGGACAGTGACCACTGAAACCAAATACATCTTCAAGACAGTCTTAAATATTATTGTCTTAACAATTGTGAGCACATCCCAAGTGAACTGGACGTTGAAAGTGACCAACTCTGAGTTGTTCCCTTTCTCGGTTTGTCTGTTGATATTCCCGTCTTTCATCCCCTCTCTTTTTTGCCAGGCGCTATCTGTTCTTCCTGGTGGTTTTTCGCCATCTTTCTCAAACTCCTTCTCTGTTCTTTTCCTCTCTTCCCACCTCAGTACCTCTGCAGTCTATGTCCCAGCGTCTGTCTCGGCGCGCTCTCTTAGCCACGCCCATCCATTACTCCCCTCCCCGGAGTGTATGTATCCGGGATGTGTATCCATCTCCTACCTCAGTTCTCAAGTGGAATCCTCATTGATGCTTCCACCTCTGTTCCCTTCCTCCCTCTCTCCACCCAACCAGTTGCCAGTTCCCAGGGAACCTATTCCCACTCTGTCATTTGCTTCTGTCCCTTTCTTCTTATTTCCCCTGGACCTAATCATATTTTTCTGGAATCATCACAGGTCTTCTAACTGGTTTCTTTCCCTCCAGTCTGTCCTCCTCCCTGATGGCAGCAAGTGTCACTCTTTGCTCTAAAACCCTGATGCCCATGGGTTTGAGGGAGCTAAAATCAGCTCCCCCAAGACTTCTATGTCCTAATCCCAAGAACCAGTGACTATATTAGCTTACATAGCAAAAAGAACTTTGAAGGTGTAATTAAAACCTTGAGATCGGGAGATTATTGTGAATTATACAGGTGACCCCTTAAAGGTGTTCTTGAAAATAGAAGAGAGAGGCAGATGAGGAGGTCAGAGTGGTTGGACATGAGGAAGACGGGACCAGCTGTTGCTGGCTTTGAAGAAGGGACCATGAGCCAAGGGATGCTGAAGGTCTTAGGGAGCTTGAGAAGGCAAAGAAACAGTTTCTCCCATAGAGTCTCCAGAAAGGAATGCAATGCCCCAAACACCTTGAGTTAGATCTATGTCAGACCTCTGATTTAGAGAATTATAAGATAATAAATTTGTGTTGTTTTAAGCCACCAAGTGGTCATTTGTTGCAGCAGCAAAAGATAACTAACACAATTTTCCTCTTTACTTATGGAGTTATACACAAATGACTTACGTTGTTATTAACAGCAATCAAGGTACCCTAGACTTCCAACCATCTTGATATACCAGACCGTATATTTCAAGCAGTCTGTTCTCTGAAATTCTCCTTTTCTTCTCTCCTCTGTGCCAGGGCCCATGATGCAAAATGCCCCCTCCAGACGATGCTAGTCTCACCACTCATCAACACCCAATGACTCCTCAGAGCTGTTCCTGATCTCTCCCTTCTTTGGCACCCCAGAATCCATTGTTTGTATCTCTCAAGGTGTAGTTCATATTCCCATTTTTAATGTTGCTTTCTAATGGAGGAAAAGGGAACTAAAGGACTGTAAGTGCATAGGTTGAAAACATTCCTGGTCTTTGGTGCCAGAACACCGTGTTCGTACACACGTACCTCTCCTGTAGCACTGACCGCTACACTGTGTTGTCAGGTGTCTATGAAACTGAGTAACCCACTGGACTTTAGTGCCTCCAAGCTGGAGACCAGATCCTACCTCCCATTACATGCCCAGCCCCAGAACCATGTCAGGCACACAGTAGACTCCATAAATGTTTTTTAAGTACTTGGGTGAAGAAAGCAGGTGAAATTCCTGGTTATGTTGAACAGACAAGACTGTTAATAAAATTTTCTTGTACTGTTTGTCTCTATTTAGTTGAGCTGATCAGTAGAAGAACCTCAGTAAGTGCAATGTGGTTTTCAACAGGGCTGCCTTCAAGCATAGGCTGTTTTTGGTTTCTATTGGTTTGTTTTGTTTTGTTGAGGAGAAGACTCACAATAAAAGGGTTAGTCTCTTTTCAATGGTTATTCTTGTGAGTAAAAGCATTATAAACATGCATACTCTTTGGCAGGCAATTCTACTTCTTGAAATATGTCCTAAGGGTAATAAGTGCCTGCATGCAAGGATTTACCTAAAAGAATGTTCACTGGAGTATCTCTTGTAAGAGTGAATAATGGGAAAGAACTCAAATGTCTAAAAATAAAGGATTAACTGTACAAACTATATCATCCTTCCCATGAGATACCATTCAAGTATTAAACAATGATTTTTGTCCATAGATATTATATGGAAAAATGTTTATGAATATATTTATATTCTTTATATGCTCATCTAAATATTCCAACTACCATACAATAAACATATATTTAAAAGTTAGTTTTAATTATTTAAAAAAAACAGTTTTGTCATCAAAAGAGAGCTATGTAAAACTTTAATATTCACCCAAGTTTCAAGAAGATCCATCTGTATGTGAGATTCAATCCTTTGATTATGACAAAAAAACGTGAAAAGTCATAAAAGGTTTGAAATATAACTAGGGATAGCTTTATTTCATGAATTCATTTATTGTAGAAACATTTATTATACCATCTCAACTAAGGCCTTTGAGAGCAAACAACAGAAACAGAGTCTAGCTAACTTAAGCAAAAGGAAAGTATTGGGATGACAGCGGCTCACAGACCCACTGAGATGCCAGAAAGCCAGACTTGGAGAAGCAGGTAGCAGAAGAGCTCCAGAAACCAAAAAGCAGAAGGTGCAGCTACTGGCTCACAGACAAACTCAATCAAGGTCCTTGCACCAGCACGCCAACTGGTAAATTGCTTCCACCAGTTCTTCACTCTGCACTGGGTCACTCTCCCAAATTCAAAGTCCCTGGAGAATACACCAGATGGCCGAGGTTAGTGATGTGTCTCCCTTACTCTTGGTTCTGAATCAGAAGACAAGGGGAAGGGGCCCTGGTCTTGCCACCAAGACTACCCACAATGGGGAAGATAAAATTGGAGATACAATGAGGAAGCTAACAAGGAAGCTGGCAAGGTAGAAATACTGACCCCCCTCCCCGTACACATCCCTGCAATGTGCCAGACACTGTGCCGCTCGGGCTGCAGGCCTGGCTTCCCTGCCAGAAACCCTCCAGCAGGATCAGCTACCAGGCCAGGAACACTACTCAAAAGAGTTGGAGTTTTCTGACTCTATTGTTTCATTTAGAAGCTTGAATGTGTTAAGGTTTTCTGCTTACTTCTTCTCATCTGCTAAAACAAATACTAATTTTCTGTTTGGGTTGTCCACACTTTGCTCAGCTGGTACAAATATCCTGTTACGTACTTGCAACATAGCAGCCTGCCAAACAGACTGAAGCCTATTATCAGCAACACACGATAGGGGTTATCTTAAAAGTCTCAAAGTTTGCTTTAAGCTTATTTTATTTAGGGTGCCTCAGCTACAGAAGAGAGCTCTCTCTCTCTCTCTCTCTGTGTGTGTGTGTGTGTGTGTGTGTGTGAGAGAGAGAGAGAGAGAGAGAGAGAGCACAGAGAACAAAGAAAAAGGAATAAAGAAGATGGAAATTAAATTCCAAATCCAGATTGCTGAAATAAATCAATGCTTCTCTTGAACTCACAAACTTTAAGCCTGCATACCTTCCATCCTCTTAAGAGCTGCTAAAAATTTAAACAGTTAGACAAAGAGTTTTAATGCAGCTGCAAAGGCATGGAAACCAAACTGTGAATTCCTTTCCTATAATAAACTCCACAGAATAAATAAGATCCTAGGATAAGACACTGTGTTATACATGGGCACATGGGTCATTCACAGGCATCTCAGTTTATCTTATAGGCAATCATTCTATGTCAGGAAACAGCGTCTAGCAAAACCTCCTCCAAATAAAGTTGCAAATGGAAAAATCTTTGCAATTTACTGTTTGTGAGAGTCAAATCTAGCACAGAGTGCCATACTTATTTTACTACATGTCTTGAAGTGTACGATTATCCCCCACTCCCTGTAACCCAAATCAGATCTAATGAGCGAGTCCTGTTGCTCAGACTCCTACTCTCTCTCAGCCTCCAGGGTGTCCTGGACCCTGATTCCTCTCCCACCCAGGTTCACAGAGCTCTCCTCTCCTGCTGTGCTCCAGCCATGTTGGGCTTTTAGTCACAAATGGTTTGTTCTGGTCTCGGGACCTTGGCATTTTCTATTTTCTAGTCCTGAAATGCTTTCTCTTCTGGTTTGGTTTAAATATCTCCTTTTACGGAGAGGTTTCCCTGGACTAATTATATCTCCCCACCATTACTTTCTGTTCTAGGCCTCTGTTCGTAACATTCAGGTCTCTTAAGCCACTCTATACCTAATTCACTGATGTGTTTTTCACTTACTTCCTCTCTGCCACCCATGCTATAACAGGAGCTGCTGAAGGTAAAAGATGACGTACGTACTTCATGATGAGTCGGGCTCAGAGTGGACACTCGATAAGAGTTGAATGGGTAGAAAAATGAACACAGGGACAATTGGCATTTGCCTTCAGGGCATCTGAGCTCCCAGGGGGTCACAGCTGACCAGGGATCAAAGGCCCTCAGAGGCCAAAGGAAACTGCATCCAGGGAAAAAGGATGATCACTCATTTCTATGAGAGGAGGTGGCTTGGGAAGAAACAGACTAGTGTGCAGGAGGAATTGTCAAACAGAGCAGGTGGTTCTGACTCAGTGACATCATATATCTGCAACTGAAAAATTAATGAAGAGCCAGAGAAGGAGGACAGAAGCTTCAGTCTGCCTCTAAAGAGCAAACAGCTGCCCAGAAGTCCATCTATTCCGAGAGGAATTAACAGAATTGAGCAAGAGAGCATGAGATCACATCAGTTCAAGATAGGGTGTTTTGAATCACTCACTATCCAGCAAAGTCTGTATTAACCTGCTGTGTGAACAGTGAAAAGCCGCCTGCCGGAAGCAGGAGAGAATAGGGGCAGATAAAGGGCGGCAAAGCAGTCCCGATAAGAGCCTGCTGGCCCCTTTCTGTGCTAGCTGTTCTTTGTCCTCTAGTCTTAGCGATATTGTTTGGTTTTATCTATTTACGTTTGAAAAGGCAGTTAACTAATTCATGTTTTGTTATCATTAAAAATTAAATACATTTTTAGTCTGTCTGAAAGAATACCTAGAAAATAAAGTCTTCCAAGTCATCTGTTTCAGGTGAGACCAACCAAATCAATGAGATGGACATCACAAGTGTGATGCACCAGGAAAAGCCTGACAGAAGTGAAATTTTACAGTTTATTTTTAAATTTATGCGTAGTAAAATTCACTGTTTTGTGGTATACGGTTCTGTGAGTTTTGACACATTTCTAGAATTGTGAAACCACTGTCACATTCAGGATACAGCAAAAGCGAACTTTAACATGGACAAATGTATTTAAGGAGAGCAGTTTCTGTGGGGAGAAAAGTGGGCAGATAGGGAACAGCCTCTGGCCCCTAAAGATTCTTTGGACTGGTTTGAGCTATCAAGAGAAGCAGTTAGAAGCAAAAATCAACAGGAGTGTTTAAGAGGTGCTCAGGGCACAAGTTAAGACTCTGTGTTCAGGGCGCAAGTGAAGCAGGGCTAGACTCAGGGAGGAGGCCCAGTCCTTGGCCCCAAAAGGCAAGTGTTCAGGCCACTCCCAGATGGACTCCTCAGCACAGACACTGGTACTTTCATCCTGGGCAGGGGAGCAGGGATGAACCTTCAGGCAGCACTGCAGGCAGTGGAGATGGTGAGAGCATAGAGAGGAAAGGAGAGTGTGGCTGGCATACTTGGACTGTGGGTGCATGAGAATCCCTTTAGTAGGAATATACATGACTCCAACTATCACTCAACATTGAAAGAAAGGCAAGATGGGTAGGTAGAGTCTTGGCAAGTGTTTGTTCCACAAACATTTTACCAGCTTTTTTCATAGTAGGCACTGTGCCCAATGCAGAAGAATATGATAAAGATGGGACCCATTTTCTCAAAGCTCTCCAAGGTGACTAGAGGAGATGGAGCTATTAAAGGATTAAGAGTGCTGTTTGAAGTTGCACAAGTGAGTAGAGAAGTACACAGACAATTTCAGCATACTACAAGTCAATCAGGTAAGCAAAGGTGGCAAACAGAGCTCATTGTTATTATTATTGCCATTATTTTATTATGACATAGCAAACTTTTATTGACCACATATTATTTCCTTGGTCATTGTGCTAAGCAATTTTCATGCATTATCTTAGTTGAGCCTCATAGCAAGTCTCTGAAGAAGATTCTGTTACCATTACAATGTTACAAAGGAAAAAGAAACAGAGCACAAAAAGATTAAGGAACTTGATATTGAGATGATGTGGCTAGAAAAGAGCACAGCCAAGATTAGAATTCATCGCTGTCTTCCACGAAAGCTTTTGCTGTGAGCAACCATGAAATAAGTCACAGCAATAATAATAATGCAAAAGCAACAATAATGGTTGATTACTTTAGATGTATTGGGCATTTATCTATCTCAGACAATTTCAGGAACTGTGCAGAGAGAAACAATACAATCAGGGTGGATTTTCAGTGTATGGGAATGGGGAACAGGGACCAGAATATCACAGAGAAACAGAGTTCAGCTTACTGGAAGATTGTCTCAACATTTGGAGCTGTCTAGCATTGTAGGTACCAAAACACAGGCTGGGTGCCCTCTGGCAGGAATGCTGAAGCAAGTACCCCTGTTCCAGGCATGAAGTTCACCATTCATCTTTTCTGCTTCCCTAATTCTGATTTGATCATTATTATTGGGTAGATCCTCTGATGCTAAAATTTGAAAAGCTCAGCCTCTTTTTTCAGCGCCTTCTGTAGCTAGCACTTAAACATCAAAGTCCTGGATGACCTAGATGACCATGGAAAAGGTCTCTAGGGAAAAGAAAACAATGAGATCTTGGAAAACTTGCAAAAATTGTAAAGGTATTTGGTAGTGGTTAGAAACAGATAAGTCATTTGAATTGGAGTGGCGTATGCCTTTAACCACCTAGAAGGGAAGTGTAACTATCTGGGACTTTAGGGAACAATATTTATTATAGTGTCATAATGATTTAAATATTGTTTTCTGACTTCAAACTTTTAGAATTAACTAATGGATTTTTGAAAAGGCTTATCCAGTGTAACAGAATGGAATGTGTATTTCTCAATCTCAACATTATTAAAATGCAGCTAGCAAAGCAATTGGGAAGTAGAGGTGGGAAGATGTTGTGATGGATAAAGAAACTTTAATATCCTCATTATATTAAATGAGAGTCAATAGATGCCCATAGCCTGTGGCAATGGAATAACAATAAAATAAAGGATTAATAGTGCTGTTTGAAGTTGCACAAGTGACTAGAGAAGTAAATAATATGATACTGAGAGGTCACTAATCACGTGAAGAAATAGCTATGTAAGCTTATTGCACAGAGAAAGGCAATTTCCAGAAGAGCTATAGTGAAGACTGGTTTTTCTAGGTAACTGCACCCATTTTTATGTACAGTAATCATATCTCCCCCATCCAGCCAATTTATGTATTAGAGAAGCTGAACTCAGTGCCAGTCCTAGGGATGACCTTGATTGGCCTAAACCAATAAGTATATTCTATCTGCCCAATCATAACGATCATCTCAGGCACAAGCAACTTGTCCAATTGGGCAAATGACACACAAAGAGCCTTCATTTAGGATTCTGCAAAGAAAATATCCCTTTCCTCCTATGCAAGGTCTCAGAAAGAATGTGTCCCTCCTTTGAACAATAAGAGAAAAAGAGGCTCTATCATGAAATTCTATAGCCCTCTCTGCCAGCCTAAGAAGAGCCAGCCAGTTCAGAGGCAAAAATCACACATGAGGAGAATGAGCTCTGAGAAAGGGAACTAAAGTCCTGATAATGTTGTCATAAGCTGGATCACGCTGTAGCTGAAATTGTAGACAACTCTGGAGTTGTTCAGTTATGTGAAGCAATGTATTGTCTGATTGCCTACCAGGTATTTTTCATTTAATTCCACAGGTAATAAACCTTGTCACAGGTAATAAACCTAAAAATAAAATAAACCATTTTTGTTTCCATGGTACATGACTACCTTCCCAGCCACCCAGCACTTGGATGAACTCTGGCTGATGAAGTTTAAGCAGGCTTGCTACGTGTATGCAATTTCAAGGAAGACTCCTTCAAGGCTCCCAGGATGGCTAGAGCACGCCGTCTTTATTTTGCTTCCTTGACATTCCAGCTGTGTAGAATGAGGCGTGACAGCAGCAGGCATTTTGGAACCTTGAAAACAGAAGCCAAGAGTGAGAAGAAAGAGCTTTGGTAGCAAAGATGGACGGCATAGCTTCAGGCTTCTTTCACCTGAGCAAATCAATGCTAAAGTGTTTAATCTACTATTGATTTACATTTTCCATTATATGCAGTAAGCTTACTCCTAAGCAATACAGCTGATTTTTCTGTAATTTTCAAAATTAAACAGTCATGACAGAGGAACTCAACCAAAAAGTTCTCTCCTCTGGAGATAATGATCTTGGGCGGTAAACAGATACACAGATGACATTGTCTTTTCCTGTAAGTACTGCATGGCTAGACCTTCTTTCAAAAAACACGAAAGAAAGAAAGAAAGAAAGAGAGAGAGAGAGGGAGGGAGGAAGGAAAGAGAGAGAGAGAGAGAGAGAAAGAAAAACTTTGATGTAAAGAATAAAATATGAAAAAAATGAAATTAGACATGAAAAAGCCCCAGAGTAACAAATACAACATCAAAATACATGATTTGTAGTAACTCTAGGCTACAACATTAATGTTATGCGTGAATCCTGAATAGCTCTCAGAGGGCAATTTTAAATTATAATGGCATCAATGGAAAGCCTTGTCTATAACAAGTACACACACACACACACACACACGTATCCAAATATGGTCTCATACACTATTTAAATAATATGGGGAACTATTCACAAAATATTATTTAGAGAAAAAAGTGGAATGTTTAACAGTACATTTAACAGCATCTCAATTGTAGAAATGCTTGTGGTACAAGATTAAAAATCTACAAGGAATTACATAAAATATTAGCAGTGGTCATCTAATACTTTGGGCAGAATTAGAGTTAATACTTGCTTTTTCTTATTTATACTTTTCAGTATTTGTCAAATTCTCTACATTGAGTATGTTTTATTTTATAATCAGAAAAGCAATATGTCTTTTTAAATGTTTTAAAATTATTTTTTAATTGAATAAAGAATTCTGGACATTGACAACGTAGCTATTTGGGAGCACCTATGACCCCAGTAGAGGGGAGACCCCACACCTGGGGTCAGAGCAATGGGAAGTGGGGCATTCTGGCTCCAGGTTAAAACGGGACTGGCCTCACAGTCCTCCCAGGGGCCACACTCTCCGGGCTCAGAGCAGCAGGTGGAGCCTGAGACCAGATCCGCTAAAGCAGAGGTTGTGTCACATACCCTATAAACCTCTGTGCCACAGGAACTCACCTCCATGCATGATAACTGGACTGCAGGCACCCAGGTTTCACCCTGGTTTCTTCCACCCTCTATCCTGGGATGAACACAGGAAAGTGGAGTGGAGAAAAAGGAGGAACATGTGACAGGGGCACGAGTTGGCACACACTCGGTGATAACAAAGCCTGGCTTTGTGTGAGCTTTACAACTTCCAGTATCTTTATACTACAAGTCATAAAGTGCCTTGAGGGGAGAAAATAGAAGGTACAAAGTTGATGTAGATAAATCCTCTCTTGTTGGTACCAGTTAAGTATAATAAATTCCAGATTAAGAAGATAAAGCCTAAACGACACCTTTGAAATGAGTTATCCAATTAGCTTTTAAGAAACAAAGACAAGAACTCATGATCTTAGAGGAGAGAAAAACATAGCAAAATCAAACAAAAAGGTAAACATTTACTTGGCAAATAAACTGGGCATTTGATGGCCCTTCTCTGAGCACCAGCTTACAGCTTTAACAAATGAGATAGTTGGACAAAATCAATGTTTTTAAAGCTCTGGAAATATACACAGTGAAATTGCCAGAGAGCAGGATTGCAGTATAAGAGTCACACTAGTTCATTAACAAATTACATCTCTTGTTTGCACTTGTTCCATGCAATTTGAAACAGAGATGCTTTAAACGGCGAAAAAGCAACAATTTGGCATTCTAGCTTCCAACTCTTTTCCACTCAAGTACACACAATATTTGTTCCAAAGCTTCTCCATAGTCCAGAATTATTTTTACTTTGCCACACTGTGGGCTGCATTAGGACCCACCAAATTAAGAAGTCCCAGAATCTATTTCAACATCCCTTTCCCTCCTAGCCTCTTTCTCTTCCTTTTTTCTAATAATGGTAATAGTGATAATGAAAATAATAATAAAATAAAATGTAAACTATTCATCTGATCCCTTAGGGACAAAACTCATAATGCTCCTCGGCATTTTTTTTTTAAATGAGCAAATATGTAAAATTTTTGAGTGGGAAATTTAAGGATAGGGATGGTCTGTTAATTGGTCTCTGGTTTCTCAGCACCTGGGACAGCGTCTAGCATATAGAGGACATCCAGTTACTGTTCTAAGAATAAATGAATGAACTTGTGCATTCTTCAAGCCCAGCAAAGACAAATACACCCTGCTGTCACAAATGTCCCTTGAAGGATCCGTATGCGTGATAGACACACAAAACTGATGTTACTTCCCAGAGGGACTGGAAGGTGAGAGGATAGTGGAGTAACACGCATTATTACCTACCTGGCAAAAGTTTAATTTTACTTGTTTCTCGAGGTATATGTGAAGAAAAGTAATTTAAATAGTGGGAGTAATTCTGTCTATCTGTCTTTCATTCCATTCAGTAACTATAAAACCTAGCGTTAGTATGCGGGAGGAGTAAATTTCATTTCTCTGGTTTCCTGTACCTCTCCTGAAGGCAGCATCTCCCTGTGCTAAGTGTGCTGTTAGTGTCTCAGGTAATGCACTTTTCATATAACAGGTCCTTACATACAAACAAGCAATAGCATCTTGCACTCAACCGAAGAAGCAACAATCCATTCTAAGCTAGAAAAGAAATCAAATTGGCTAAAATGGATTTATTCTAAAGTGGCATATTGGTGTCCAATGCTTTCCTTTATAAGTAAATTTATTGACACTATCATTCTTGTTCATATGTTATTTTCACCTGTCAATTAATTGATGTTTGAGATCAATCCTGAAATGCAACTGGGCTGTAAATAACTGCACAGTCTGGGAAGAGTGATTTGCTATATGTGTGTGTGTGTGCTCGTGTGTGTGTGTGTGTGTGGACACGACAGGAATGTATATTTGGACAGATGGACAAGCCACTTTTCATCACAGAGTTCACATTTTGCCACTTTTCTCTGCCTTTGTAGTTAAGAAAATATATTTTGCTGTAATAGGAGAGACCCTTGCTCCAGGGAAATGACTTTCCCATTAAATTGTGCATAAGTTTACTTCAACCAGTAAATGAGATCTAAATTCAGGGCAAGTGTACTTAAGGTGTAAGTCCATGCTACTGTGGCTACCAGAGAAAGGGGAGTTCGGTGAGAGAGAATGAGGGAGCCACACACAGGCATGCATGTCTTGGAAAGTCCTTGCGTATTTTATCATTTACTGGAATTGAAGCTATGTGGGTCGTCTGAGTTACCAGCTGTGTAACCCGTGTGAGTGAGCTACTTCACATCTACAGACCTCATCTCTAAAGTGGGCATGACTACGGTATCTACCTCATAGGACAGTAGTAAAGATTAGATAAGATAATATGTATAAAGTGCTCTAAAGCATGAAGATGCACTTAATAAACATTAGTTATTATTATCACTTCTTCATTCATAAAATGAGGCACAGAATTAGACAGTTCCTCCCAGTTTCGATATTCCAGCACAGCCTGCCCCATGGAAATGTGTGTGCTGCATGTGTAACTTTTAAGTTTTCTAATAGACACATTTTATACAGTAAAAAGAAACAAGTCAGTTTCATTTGACTAATATGTTTTATTTGATTATATACAGAATATCACCATTGCAACACAAAAAAACATTAATGAGATAGCTTTTTGTCTTGTATGAAGTCTTTGAAGTTAAGTGTATGTTACACAAAGAGCACCTCACAATTCGGACTAGCAGCATTTCTTGTGTGCAATAGCCACTGTAATCAGATTGGGTGTAAGTACTTAATTCGTTTGGCAGAAGGGCATCTAAAAAGTAATGCCTCAAAAACACTTGAATGTTAAGTGCTGAGACCTTGGGTGAGAGATCAGGACTAGTAATGGAGACAAAGGAGCTATTTTTATTGCTGGCCACCACCAAACCTGGTATTTCTCCTAGAGAGCTAGCATTGGATCAAGGCAGTATTGTCCACGAAAGCATTATAGAAAATGTGTTACCTAGCAGGGATGGTTGCTATTGCCCTTTGGATCTCTCCATGGACTTACGAGAGGACAAGAGAAATAACATTATGCTTGTGTTCCTGACTAAAGCCCAGTTAATTAAGAGTGACCATGGTCTTGCATATGAAACAATAGTTAAAAGTTAATAGACAACTGGATTTGTAATGATTATGGAAATAGCTCAACACGTAAAGATAGTTTTAGGCTACTAGTTGATGAAAGACATTACACTAGAAATTAATTGTGGAGCAAAAGAGGAAACTTATTAGTGTGTGTGTGTGTGTGTGTGTGTATGCAGGTGGGCAGGTGCACGCACACGTGTGCTTAAGTAAAGCCATGTGACTTGATAAGGAAACATTGGCTTAGCTGTTGCTGCAAGACCCAAAAAGATTCTGAGCAGACACACGTTAGAATAGAGAGAGGAATCAGTAGATAGAATGGAAGGGCAAGAAACTGTCAGATATTAAAACTGTCAGACCAGCACTTTCAGCTAATCTACCTCAGCCAACAGAGTCTCACTTTTTCGCCTTCAGTAGAAGGCTGTGGGATCACAGCTCACAACAACCTCAAATTCTTGGGCTCAAGAAATTTTCTTGCCCCAGCCTCCTGAGTAGCTGGGACAACAGGTGCCCACCACAATGCCTGGCTACTTTTAGAGACAGGGTCTCTCTCTAGCTCAGGCTGGTCTTGAATTGGTGAGCTCAGGCAATCCACCTGCCTCGGCCTTCCAGAGTGCTAGGATTACAGGTGTGAGCCACTGTGCCTGGCCTCAGCCATGCTTTCTGATGAACCTCCTTCTAGCCCTGTGAGAGTTCTCTGAAATGAAATGCTTTTCAGAGTCGTGCATAATGGAGGGAGCAGCTCTTTCTCATTGCGTTCATCTATGACACCTTGACTATGGAAATGAGGATGTAAAATGACTATATCTTTGAATGAATTTATTTTGATGAGTATAATGGAAAAATTAAGAGCTCAGAGTTTAATTCCACCATACGTGGGCATGAAACTGGCTCATGTACCATGTAACCTGGAGCTTAACCTCTCCCAACCTCCACTTACCTGTGAAGTGGAAACATAGAGTTACCTCACTCACGGGAATGTTGCAAGGCTTAAGTGACAGTGTATGAGCAAGCCTCTAGGCTCAGTGACACAGCACGTGCTGTAAACTTGCAGATTTAGCTTTGCGAAAAGCAGCTTTTTAATTTGGAAGATCATAACCAAGGAAAGGCTGATTGCATACATTTTGCTCCGTATTATTCATTTAATTATTTTGGGTAGCTAGGAGAAGAATCAATTAAAATGCCAACAAGAAAGGCAATGTTTCAAAATGTTGTTACCATATTTTACACATAAAAATAGAAGAGAAAAATTGTAGCACAGCTTCATGAGGAGAATCTTTAAGGTAGTATTGTAATCCCAGTGTAATATACTAGAAGTCTTTGGGGATGGGAATTCACTAGAAGAGATTTAAGTTCTGAGACTCATTCATGGGAGCTTAGCTATTAAAATATAAACATACTGCCTTATTTACCACACTGTTACCACACAAGAAACTGCTCTGGCCTCCCTTCTCTGGACCTTAGAGCTCTAATCACTAAAATAAGAACATTGGACTAAGACACCCTATTTTTTCTGTTTTTCACATTCCGAGATTCTATGTTTGCACAGAACTAGATCCCAGCGATTCTATTCATGAGTATGTAACAAAACTAAAATAATTAGCTTTTGATAGTCCTTCCCCAACCTGGAAAGGGAAGTCTTCCCTATAAGTCTTAGAATTGTAACATTCGGGATCAAGAAGAAATAATGTGAGAGTAATAAAAAAGACAGAGAGTTTGAGGAGAGAGTTAAAGGCAGAGAAACTGCAGAGAACACCTGCAGATGGAGAGGCAGGTGAAAGAGAAAGCAGGAACTGGGAATTATGTTTCTTCATGTAGTGGAGACATATAGAAGATTTGGATCATTTGAAATGACCGTAGGTTTTTGGACTGTGTTATTTTGATGAAAACGCCATTCCTAGACCACCCAGGAGGGCAGTGGCATTATCAGTGCCCCCTTTGTTTGCAGAGAAGCCAGTCATCCTCTGGTCGAGGGTATTCCCTCTCAAAGTTGTACACCTCTTCACCCATCCACCTTCCCTCTACATCCCCAAAGAAATCTCTCACACAAGACGGTTGAACATATCCTGCAGGTGGCTATGTTACCCCTTTTACTTCGAAAAACTCAAGATGAGACAGGTGGGGATTTCCTTTTTATCCATATTTAAAATTTTATTTATCTAGAAATACATCCATCCTTCCCAGACATAAGCAATGGACAGACTGAATTTTACTTTTCTGAGGTTTCTCTCTCATGTTTTTTTTTTCCTTTTGTGTTTTATCTCCTTTATGATTTTAAATTGAAAGAGGGAGTTAATGACCAAAATTTTCTTCCCGCTTGTCCTTCCCCTCTCTCATTTGGTGAACTCCAGTACAATTTAGGTAGGCAGTGTCTCTCCAGAAAGCTTTACATGGCACCTCTCTTTAACCCTCTGTGCAGAGCTCCTCGCCTCACTGATCCCACTGTAGTGACACAATTCACTTCTCCGGCCACCCCGCCCCCACCAATGGTGAACACTGTATCCCATTCACCCCATCCTTTCCACAAGGCTGAGCACAGTGGCTGACACAGCCAGCCTCTAGCAAGCACTGGGTCTGAACCACCTGCTGGACAGATTTCGAAGCCACTCTGGAGGACTCCTTTGTGGTCCATTTTCCTTTGCTGAAGCCCAGAGAGGTGGGAAAAATAGGGAAAGTCCTTCTCTGGGTTCCCATGGGAATGGAAATAAATGCAGCAACAATTAGAGGAGAAATGATTGCACTAAAAATATCATTTTACAAAGTAAAAGACTGTCATCACTTCAATTATTCACACTGTACCTGCTGCCCTTTCTTTCCTTTAAGAGAATGTTTAAAATAGCTTTATATAATTATGGTTCTTTGTTAATTATGAAGCTCACTCAGTGATCCTAATTTCATATACATATGTGTGTGTACATGTGTGTATGAAACACTCCAGCCTCTAGATCTACTCTCTTTTCCAGTGTCGTTGCAGATCAAATCTCAGTTTAATTATAAGAGATGATGGAGAGGAATGAGGTGGGCCTCCTAAGGAACAAGTAAGAACAAGTAAGTGGAGAAGGGTGTATGTTTGGTCCAGATTTATTAGAGCATTTATTGGAAGGCTGCTAGGAAGCCTTTCACAAACAAAATAAACATGAACATCTGATCCTCTCTCTCTCCCTCTCATTTATTTATTCTGTCAATTTTTACTGAGCACTAACAACAATGTACCAGACCCCACGCTAGGCTCCAGAGACAACAGCCATGATTAAGGGAGCCAAGATCGTCTTTATCCCTCATGGAATAAACACTCTAGCAGGACAAATGAATGACTTAAAAAGCAAGCAAACAAATAAATGCAGTCTTACAAATTGCAATTGACATGCAGGAACTAGCAAGGTGCAGTGATGGAGGCCTACAGAGGGAGTGGGCGTGGCTTCTCTCAGAGGGGGGTAGTGGGCGTGGTTTCTCTCAGAGTGGTAGTGGGTGTGGCTTCTCTCAGAGAGGTAGTGGGCGTAGCATCTCTCAGGAAGAGGCACCTTATGTGAGACGTAGAGGAAGAGAAAGGACAGGTCCCCTAAGAGCTGATGAAAGATAGCATTACACTGGAGGAAATGCAGGTACAAAGAGCCGGAGGCTGGAGAGAGAGAGTCCGGAGCGTGAAGAGTGGAGAGGAGGCTTGGGTGGCAGCTACAGCAGAGCTGAACAGCAGACTACGCACAGTGGGGAGGAATTTAGATTTTGCTCAAAGTACTAAAGGAAGTTGCTGGAGCATTTTAAAAAGGGGTGTGCTATAATTCAACATATATTTCAAAGATCACTGGGGTTGCTGCAAGAGGACTATTTTGAGGGGGTGAATTAAAAAATGTGAAACCGAAGTGTGACATTTTCCAGAATTTGAGCAAAAGATGATAGTGGCACAGATAAGAGAGGTGGTAAGAGAGACGGGAAGACATGAATATGCTTGAGAAATATCTTGAAGGTAAACATGCCAGGACATCTTGTGTCATTGCTCTGCTCAAAACCTGTTGACGGTTCCTGTTATCCTAAGAGTGTAAGCTAAAGGTCCTGCCCAAGCGTCCCCTCCCCTCCCCACTCTGCCCTATCTCCACTCCTGCCTATTCACTTTGTTCTTAGCTCTTCTGTTCCCTCTGCCAAAAATATTTTCTTTCAGCGATTTATAGCCTCATGTTTCACCCCTTCAGTTCTTTAAATCTTTGCTCAAATGTATATCTCCACAGCCATGCCTTTTAAAATTGCATCCCCCACCTCAAAATCCCTCTAACCCTTCCTGCCTTAGTGTTGTTCTTTTTGGCACTCATCACCTTCTTCCATGGCGGGGAATTTAGTTTTATATTTTGTTCATTGTCCAACTCTCGACCCTGGAATGGAAGAAGCTCACAGGAGAGCCTCAGAATGTAGAATGGAGTCTGGGACATAGGAGGGAATCAGCAAATTTGGTTTTATGAATAGAGGGATTTAGAAAGGAATTAAGGATGATTCCCAGGTTTCAGATATAAAAAAATTGGGGGTTTTTTTAACAAGAAGAGAAAAACTGGGGGAGGAACCATTAATGTTCTCTGATAGAATAAACACAAGCTAAACTCATTTTTATTCTAGGATAAAAATCAGTGTTTACGATAAAATGAGGCTAGATTTGTTTTTTCAGGAAAGTGAGAAAGATGGATTTTGAGGAAACTGTGAGGGATCTAAACAGAATAGCAAAAGAGAGGGCTGGACGATTGGTGATTGCTTGGTCTCTCCCTCCTCCTTTCCTCTTTCGTCTGTCCCCCCTCCACCACGTGCTTCTTCCTGCACACATTTTTGGGCCCTCCCCATTTTGAAGCAACCTGCACCTTGCTCCACCGTGAGCTCTCCCCTGTTGCCACCAACACTCTTGCATTCGCTTATGGTTGTCACCATCATCTGGCTTCTGATTCCCCAGCAAAACCAAGTGTGACATTCCTTATCATGGAATAATGTCCTTGTGCTGATTTACCTCAACCCACCCTTCAAAACTTTTCATGCACTGATAACCACACAAACCATGTCCTAATAAATCCGGACCAAACACACACCCTTTTCCACTTGTTCTTACTTGTTCCTTAGTAGGCCCACCTCATTCCTCTCTATCATCTCTTATAATTAAACTGAGATTTGATCTGCAACGACACTGGATAGCAAATGTCTTGCTTTTGGACCCAGGATGCTGCTGGGAAGCCTTTGGTAAGCAAATAAAATAAACATGAGCATTTCATGGCAGAGCCATGAACTAATAATAAAAATGCATTCTTAATTGCTCCCTTCACACTTTCATCCTAATGCTGGGCATCCTGCTCTGTGCCAGCCTTGTTAGAAGAGAATCTTTTAATTTTCTATTTGAATAAGATACTGTGGTAGAGAGGATTAAAAGGGCTAACACATGCAGAGCAATTAGGCCGAGGCCCAGCATCTAACAGCAGCTAGGTGAATGGTAGCCGTCATGAACTGTGAAAACCCTCTCCCCCTTGGTTACCTGGGGCTCGCTCAACGTCTCCTAGAAGGATTGTCAAATTAGGGTGAATCCTTTCCCTTTGAAAAAATTTCATTGCCTTTTCATGCCTCACAGCCTGATCACCTTCATCAGTTTTCAGTCAGAGACTCTTTAAAGGGGCTGAACTTCTGAACTTGTGTGATTTTTGTGTGTGTGTGTGGGGGGGAATGTTGAAAGTTAAATTGCACAAAACAAGATGATTATTACACTAATAACTGTGGATTTTAGTGTTTGTCATGGTTCCCAAAAATGCAAGCATACAGTGATAAACAAAATGTGAGGATACGAGTCCTGAGAAAGACCTTAGAGATCATTTATCCAATTTTTTTCACTTTCCTTTTTTATAGGAAATTAATATGCAGAGAGAGGAAAGCAATTTGCCTTGGATTATGTAGAGAGTTTGTGGCTGGGTGGACCTAAATGGCCCCAGGGTCTCCAACGTCCAATTTAGTGCCTTTCAGATTTCCTTCATTTACTGCTTGGAGAGTCCTCATTTAGACTTCAGGCCAAATCTTAATGCTGAGATCTCATTCCACACATAGACAGAGAAGAGGGGTTCTCGGGCTGTGGAGCATGCAAGGCAGACAGTACCCGTCACTCATGATACTGTCTCAGGACTCAGAGAGAGGGCCAGAAACCAGGGCAAAATTCTCATGGCCCATTGGCTCCTTGGATTAGTCGACCGAAACCAAATGCAGGTTTGCAGGCTCAAGAGCAAGAGAGAAATGGGCTAGGGATGGGGAAGTGAAGGGGTATGAATATTCTTTCAGGCAAGGATTTTATTTTTGTAATCTTGCATTTCTCAATAAACATTTGTTGGATAAATGAATAAAATCTCAGTCTTTGTTTGGTATTATGTTTAAACAAAATGTTAAACATGTACAGAGAATCTAAATGACTGTCAGAGCATCAGACATAGTTATATTAGTCTGAAAAATGCAAGAACTAGGGCCAGGAGCGGTAGCTCACACCTGTAATCCCAGCAATTCAGAGGCCAAATTGCCTGAGCTCACAGGTTTGAGACCAGCCTGGGCCAGAGCAAGACCTTGTCTCTAAAAATAGCCAGGCATTATGGCAGGCGCCTATAGTCCCAGCTACTTGGGAGGCTGAAGCAAAAGAATTGCTTAAGCCCAGAAGTTTGAGGTTGCTGTGAGGTATGATGCCACGGCACTCTACAAAGGGTGACAGAATGAGACTCTGTCTCAAAGAAAAAAAGAAATACAAGAACTAGATAAAATTAAGAGCTAAAAATATAAAACTTGTTCTCTAAATAGACTCATTTTCCAATTCCTTTACCTTATCTCATGCAATTTCTAAATTCTATGTAAGTCTTAAATACCTTATTTTGACAATTTTTAAGCAAAATATACATTGCCACTCTAGTCACGATGGGCAGACAGAGAGTATCAAATGATCACACAAACAAACATGTGACAGTGGTGAGTAGTATGAAATAGGTGAACTGTGAGTAGCCATGACCTGAATTTTAAAGGTCTACCTTTCAGAACATAGGAGGTGACTGAGGGTCTGTTACCAATTTTGCTCTTCTCCAGGGTTGAGTTCTGAGTTCGGTTCTAACTGCCCTTATTTTAAAACCCTAGTAGGAAATTCTCCTTCTGTCTCAACAGTTAGTCTGTTATCTTAGGTGCCAATTTCTTAGGGGCTCTGCTTTCCTTCAGAGCAGGAACAAAAACAGGCAAAAGGAAACTAGATTTCTTTCACTCCTCCAAGATTTATGGAGGGGACAGAGAAAGGGGTTAGGTAAATTCCCACCCAACAGATACATTGCATGGGTATATGGTTCATTTCTTGGGCAAAGAACACAACTACAACTCAGAGTTTAACCTTAGTAAAGTAAACTATGTAATCCTCATATTAATCTGAAATGTACCCCCATATTAATCTGAACTGTAAAAGAAAAAACAAAAGCTTTATGGAGTCCCCGCTATGTTCTAGGCACTTCACCAGAGCTGGGGATGCTGTAGATAGAGAAAGAACCTGGGTTCTGCTCCCCTGGCTCTAGCCTTTTAGGAAAAGTGGACCATAATTACACAAATAAAGGTATAAATGCAAACAGCAAATACCAAGACATACCAGAAACTATGAAAAACCATAATGTAATTCCAATTAAGTTTCATGAAAGGCTTCTTTCTAAGGGTTGAGATTCACATTGATATTTAAAGAATGTGTAATATTAACAAAGCAGAGAGAGGTAATGTTCTGGTATAAATATTAGCAAAACACTACCATCAGGCCAGGTTGTCCCTGGCAAATAACATGACCCAATGATGTAAACTGTCAACTGGAGGCCAGGGGTGGTGGCTCACACCTGTAACCCTAGCACTGTGGGAGGCTGAGGTGGGTGGATTGCCCTGAGCTCAGAGGTTTGCAAGAAGCCTGAGCCAGAGCGAGACCCCATCTCCACCCCCCCAAAAAAGCCAGGCAGTACTCTACACTTAGTAAACTTCACCTGCACCCTTCTAAGATGCCCCCTAGGTAGACCCCATTTGAATTACTCCTTGAAATTCTAATTCCATCTTTACCTCCATTTTCTGTTTGATCTTTTTTGCCCTCCAAATTCTGAACTCAATTCTGACATCTCGGCCATTTGTTTATGAATTATGAATCATCTGGTGTGTCTGTGCTGTCGTTCCTTGGAGGAGTTGATTTACCTGATTATTCATTTTGCCAGAGTGTTTCTGCTGATTCCACCCCATGATTGTATTTCACCATTTGGCTAGATGCCAAAGGTGATATTGGATTTGGGGATCCTGGAGTTGTGGAGCCTGTAGTCCCAGCTACTTGGGAGGCTGAGGCAAGAGAATCACTTAAGCCCAAGAGTTAGAAGTTGCTGTGAGCTATAATGCCACAGCATGCTACCAAGGACCACAAAGTGAGACTCTGTCTCAATAAATAGATAAATAAATAAGGAATTGAGAATTCCAGAGTAACAATTTAAATGGCTAGGGCCCATGAGCCAAACCTAACTATACAGCCTGTTTTTGTACAACTTCTAAGATCGGTTTTTACATTTTAAGTGGATGAAAAAAAAATTTTTTTTTAGTTTTATGGTATATGAAAATTGTGTGAAACTTGGGCAAATTTCAGTGCCCATAACGTTTCCTTGCAACACAGATGTGGCCTCTCATCTACACACTGCCTGTGGCTCCCCTGTGCCACAGCTGCAGGATTGAACTTTGCATCCTAGCCTCACAAAACCTACAATAAGGTCCTTCACATAAAAAGTTCACCAATCAGATTATAAGAAAATATTTCTTTTGAGAAGATAAAGTTGTCAGTGTTGAGGTTACTGTGTAAGGAAAGGGATTAAATGTTTAGAGTAGTGGAATTATATTGGTTCCAATGAACGTCTCAACATTTATAAAAGTGATTGACCTGTTCTTTGGCCCAGGTATCCCTAAGAGATAAGTGAGGCTTCAGTAGAAGCCTTCACTTCTATATAATACAGGCACTTCACCTCTACCAAGATGGGGCAGTCGCTTGCAAGGATGGGAGCATTTAAGTTCCAGTTGCAGTGGACCATGTATTGAAAACACACACACAAGATACAGCTGATGGGAACTCTCATATTCTGAGTCAGTAGCAGACACCCAGCATCTGATGACATCAAGGCTGCCAAGGGACACAGGAAAATTTAAAAGGTGCTTGCATGATTTGGCCTCCTAAGAATTCTCTCTACCCCTCTCTTAGGGTCAGTGGCTCAAAGGTACAGGGAGTGAGCAATAGAAAGCACACGTGCTTGGCTGGGTTGCCTGTTTTCTCCACGCTAATCTTGCAGAATCAGGACGAAGGAGTTTAAAACAGAAAATATTCCTGTCTCTATAATTCTTTTTTTTTTTTATTGATACAAATGTTTTTATTTTGGATATTGGTTTCTTTTTTTTTTTTATTTACTATGTGGCCTTATACAGAAAAAAAAAGTGCGAGTTAAACTACAGCATATGTACTCATATCATTATAATAATAAACACTTCCAACAGTTCTTTGATTATAAAAACATTTACATGTTAACTACAAATAGAAAAATGCTGAAAAACAGTATTCT
>CAUYRH010163366.1:0-23783 GCA_963574655.1 Perodicticus potto | reverse complement strand
CCTGAGATTAGGATATGTCTCAGAGGGGAGAGATGCATAGAAATTAGGAAGGCTGCTTGACTTGAATGCATCTTTCAGAGAGTCACAATTCTGCAGTTCAGCCAGTTCCATTTGGTAAATTGTATCCACATTTTCTTTTCTTTTTTTTTTTTTTATATCAAGATACTTTATTCTTAAAACAGGTCACAACACTGAGCTTTTGGCCCATTCTGTCACTGTACAAGCTACAAATGCTTGCTGAGCAGTGAAGGGGTGCTCTTTCACAGCATGTCTGAAAAGTGAATAAAAATCTATATAAAACAAATATTCAAATAGTTTCCATAGGAACACAGGTAAGTGTGACCCCATCTCCTAATCTTACATATTGCTGCATCTGTGACAACCCTACTCTTACAAAGACATTTCAAAACTAGCAATAATTAAGTTAAATGATCCCCCCAAATCCCTTAATTCAAGCTAAACTCACAGTTAACAGCTACAGAATGATATCTACACATTAATACTAGCCGAAACACAAGTTGCTGGGTGATGTTTCATTCCACTTTCCCAAGCACAAGACACAGGCAGAGTGCCAACGTCCTGCTCTTCTACTTTGGGTAGGTAGGCGGGGTTCTGGATTTGCTGCACGAGTTGCCATGTTGGTCCTGACATCACATAGTAGATTGTCAGCCTCTGGAATCCATTGAAAGTAGAAGCAGCAGCTATAGTGTAAGCACCCATATTTTCAAAGAGCATCCAGTCACCTACATGCATTTCTGGCAGGTCACAGTGCTCAACTATCCGGTCAAGGCCATTGCATGTTGGTCCCTATATGCTGGATGAATAATACTTCTCATCTAGTTTAGGTCTCTTTTGAAGAAGAGGCTTTACATGAGCATGATCATAAAGGATGCAATTAAACTATCCATATACTCCATCATTGATGTAATACATAAAGGTTTGTTCACTGAACTCATCTTCATCATCAGAGTCTATCAGTTCCTTTAATACAATTTTTTGGGAATGATATTAACTGCAAGTGTGAAGGCTGTGCAACATAATATCTGCCTGGCTCAGCTATGATTCTCACTCCAGAGTCTGATGGAAAGTACTTGTCCAAAGCTGGGTTGATTACACTAGTGCCAGTGATCTCTTCAAATTTAAGCTTCACATCCTCAAAGTCAGGAAAGCCACCACCAATATCAAGCAGGTACATGCTGAAACCAACCTCAGCTCCCATGTCAAAGACACAGTGGGCATCAGAAATTGCCTGCATGAAGGTCTCAGAATCAGTACAGCCACCTCCTACGTGGAAGCTGACACCAATGACATCAATATTTAGCTCTTTTGCCCGTTCCAAAAGAAGTCTGCTGGTTTTGAGGGTGGCACCAAATTTAACACTGAGTCAACAGACTGCTTTGGAATCATCAGTGGCAATCTGCAAAACCAGTTTGGCCTTTGGATTTGCTCTGGCAACATTCATCAACTCGACTTCACTGTCAAAAGTCATCATCTGGACCACATTATTGGCAGCGTACTTAATTTGAGACACTTGTTTACAAGGATTTGCATAGATAATCCTCTCTGGAGGCACCCTGAGACTTTGCACCAATTCTACGTCAGTCTTGTTAGCACAGTCAAATCCTGTCCCAATGGCAGTGAGGGTCTTCACAATGGCTCTACTGTCATTACATTTGACTGCATAAAAGGGAGTGACACGAGGGAGGAAGAGCTTTTAGCCATCTTTGGTGTTTCTTCAGAACATCTCTGAAGTCTGCTACATAGAAGGCATCATTATCATCAGCAGAGGAAACGTCATTGATTTTTTTGGTCCAGAATGTCCTTGGTAGTAAAACCTTCATCAAGCAAGTGGCAGTCAAACTATTCATTACTAATGTTCATGGCTTTTTTTTTTTTTTTTTTTTTTAGAGACAGAGTCTCACTTTGTCACCCTCAGTAGAGTGCCATGGCTTCATACAGCTCACACATACAGCTCACAGCAACCTCCAACTCCTGGGCTTAGGCGATTCTCTTGCCTCGGCCTCCCGAGTAGCTGGGACTATAGGCGCCTGCAATAACGCCCGGCTATTTTTCTGTGTTGCAGTTCGGCTGAGGCTGGGTTTGAACCCATCACCTTTGGTATATGGGGCTGGCACCCTACTTGATGGTTTCTTGATGTTTCTTTGAAACACTAAGAGATGGAATTTAAAGAAATACTTCCAGCTTCTCACAAAGGCAGTTCTCCAGGAATTCTGAATCCCACTGCGTGTGCCCTCTGAGCAACAGTGGAAACGTTCACCTGGCTCCTACTTGCAGGAGATGCCGGCCCTAGGTGGTGCCAGAGCAGCTGGCAGAGGGGCGGCCGGGGCGGTGACTTCACGGACTGACTTCCACATTTTCAATATCAATAGAAAATGGGTTATGGAAAAGCTGTATGTCCTGTTCATGCAGATGAAGCTCTTTAAATCTAAATTGGAACTCCTTTTGCAACTTTTCTAGTGAATCCACACATGTTTTGCTTGGGAATGCAACCAATGGTTTTTCTGCTAACAGATTTTGCGGTCCTGGGATGAGTCGGCTGCTAAACAGGATGGGCAGTGAAGGCAAAAACACCCGGTGGGCCGGATAAATGTCCTCAGTGGGCCGCATGTGGCCCATGGGCCATAGTTTGAGGACCCTGGTCCTAGACAATGTACAATATACTTGTGTAGTATACGTCCTGGGTGGGAATTTATTTCTCCTCTTTTTCCCCTCCCCCTACTTAAATTTCACTGTGTTTTGCTTCCATATGAACTTATAGGTGTTCCTATAAGTTGCAACTAGTTCCAATTTAGTATTGGGTACATGTGATGTTTATTTTTTCATTGTTGTGCTACTTCACTTAGGAGAAAGCTCTCTAAATCCATCCAGGATGTCACAAAAGATCCAAATCTCCATCTTTTTTATGGCTGAATAATATTCCATTATATACATATATATCACATTTTATTAATCCACTTACATATTGATGGGCACATCTTTGCAATTGTGAACGGTGCTGCTAAAAACATTTGAGTGCAGGTGTCTTTATGATAAAATGTCTTTTTTTCCTTGGGGTAAATACCTAGCAGTGGGATCTCTGGATCAAATGATAGGTCTACTTTTACTTCTTTGAGGAGTCTCCATACTACTTTCCATAGATGTTGTACTAATTTGCAGTCTCACCAACAGTGTATTAGTGTTCCTTTCCACATGCACACCAGCAACTGTTGCTTTGTGACTTTTTGATGTGGGCCATTCTCACTGGGATTAGGTGGTATCTCAATGTGGTTTTGATTTTCATTTCCCTAATGATTAGAGATGATGAGCACTTTTTTATGTGTTTGTTTTCCATTAGTCTGTCTTCATAAGAAAAGTTTCTATTCATGTCTCTTGCCCAATTTTTAATGGGTTGTTTGATTTGCTTGAGTTCTTTGTAGGTAATGGTTATCAGCCCTTCGTCAGATGCATTCCATGCAAATATCTTCTCCCATAATGTAGGTTGTTTATTTGCTGGGTTTATATACATATATTTTTACTGACTAAGTTTACTATAAAAAAGTCTGGAGACCATTAGACTGGAAGAGATTGGGAAAAACACTAGACATGGTTAAGAGAGTTTCATGTTTGAACTAGTCAAAATAGGAGTAATAAACAGTAGGATGGAACATAGGTTACAGAGATTTCTCAAATAAATAACTGCACTTATGGTAAATTGACCAACTATCCTGGGACACTGAGGTCCCTAAACATTATGTTACAATGATAGCTAGAGGCCATGCTATGGCAAGAAAAGAGAGGGGAACAAAGATAAGACAACAGGGTGAGGAGTTTTTCTCTTGGAGGAAGACAATTATGGCTTTAAAAGAGAACAGTATCAAGTTTCTGGCAAAGAACATACAGATTTCCCCAGAGAGAGAGAGATGGTAAGGCAGGATAGTGGAACCTATGGGAAGCTCAAACTATGGCTAGACTTTAAATTAACTTATAGACCCCCTAAAGTCCAGGGGTGAATGATCATGCCTAGAGAACATGTGTGTGTATTAGTCTCATCATCAATCACTAAGAGTGGTTTTGTCCTTTTTTTTTTTTTGCAGCCACATGAGTGAGCTAATGACTTTCTACAAGCAGTACAATAATAAAGTGTGAGAACTGAGCCTTGGGCCTCAAGCTACCAGAGAATTGGGTGGAGGCAGTGAGGGCAGGAGCATCAGGGTGTCTCTTATATCCCTTCTACTTAACTGTGAAGGCACCTAGAAGACTGCCTTTCCTTTGGACCAAGCTCCAGAACTTTAATGACGTCTTTGGGTGGGTAGGGGATGGAGCTGTAACTCATGTTTTGCAGCCTTTCTAGTTATACCAAGTCTAGGGGGCTTATCTCAGGAGGTCTTAACTGGTTGATGTTCCAACCTCCTCTCCTAAACTCTAGCTGGTAAGAGCCTCCAAACACTTGGTGCTTCCATTTTGATTAAAGATAAAATCTAAACTCTAAAATCATTCTAACATTCAAAACTTTCTATGATCTCTCTCCAACCTAACTTTTCAGGCTAATAGGCCACCAGTCCATGCAGATACTCTGCTGTAGCCAAACTTATTCTGGACATAATCACATTTTCTCCTCCTTTACTAATGTCTTGTCTTCTTACCGCCAACATACAGATAGTGTATTTGTTTCACCATAATGATATGGCTGCTACTGCTGCTGCTGCTGCACTGTTCTGAGAATTTTGGGGATGAGAATAAGATAACACATAGCATTTAGAACATTGCCTGGGAGTCAGTCCTTTGTTAATCCTCTGAGAAGAGTATTGAGTTGAAGATTCTCCATATAGAGCAGCGGTTCTCAACCTGTGGGTTGCGACCCACAGGAACTGTATTAAAGGGCTGTGACATTTGGAAGGTTGAGAACCACTGATATAGAAAATCCACTCAAGATTCCTCTCTTACTATCCTCATAATTACATTTATAAAGACTAGCTATGAAAATTTAAAAAAATTCTCAGAGTTGGCTTCTACCCAGGAAGATAAATCTTCATATGAGAAAGTAAAATGAAACAAACAAAAAGCACAAACAACAAAAGAATCACCATAAAACACATTGCATATTATGATACAAATGATTATTCACCCTTCTGAATTAACTTAATCTGCATAGAGTACAAGCTCAATAAATATTTGTGGTTTATGATAAGTGTTTGAAAGCACTTTGAAGGTAGATATCCAGTTCATTGCTATAGCCCCAGTGCTTTCATAGGGTTAAAATGACATATGAGTTATGCTTGAAAAATTATTGTTAAATGAATTGAAGCTTAAATGCACATCTTTATCATCTTATGAGATATTGAAGGTATAGAAAATGGAGGGAAAACATATGAATTTTCCTTAGTGGGGAAGTTTGTGGCTGGCAAAACTCCAGATCTATGACCCCAAAGTTTGTCCCATTTTTCCAAGTTCAGTAGGAAATAGACTGATGTCAGCCAGAGGAATAAGGCCTGGAAAGAGAGAAGTTGGGAACTCTATCCCCTGGAAATTTGCATCTTCACAAAAGGCAGAGTGGATGAGTTACCTTAATTCACCTTCTGTCCTTTATGCAGGAGCATGGTGTGCACTATAATTGGCCTCAGTGTTGCAGAAACAATTCCACCTGGAGATGGACTGGAAATTGGGAAGATATGCTGAGTTTTCTGCTTCCTTTTTCCTCTTTGTGGTGGTCCTGTGCATGGAATTGGTAGGTTATCGTGCAGAGCCAGAGCATACTATTAAAAACTCCCTCCCTCAGGTTACCTGATTCTGAGCACTCAGTATTCAACTCACAACAATTTCTGCTTGCTGTCTCCCTGTGACACATTTACCTACTTACACACACCTGGGTATTGATTGCTGATTTTTTTTTCCCGATGCTTTGAAGCTTATTCTTGTGGAGAAGTTACACTTTCCTTACTCTACCTTTCCCTGGTTAATGTGGGTGGGCCATTGTTTGGTGCCTTGGACATGTATTGCATCCCTGGTGCTCCCTTGAATTCTCCTTGGACTACTTGTCACTCCACAGGATAGAATGGAATGGAAGATAGTCAATAATAATATTTTGTATTCTTAAAATATTATAAGAAATTATGTGTTCTCACAAGAGTGATAGCTATGAGAAGTAATATACAGTACATTAACTTATGTTAATTAGCTTGATTTAGCCATTCTATGATATATACATGTTAAAATATCATGTTGCACAGCATAAACATGCTTTATGTGTAATTTAAAAAATATGAAAATTAGTAAGCATAAAAAATTAGAGATTTCTTGTGAATATATACTGAACCAGTATCCCAAGGATAGATGATATTCATTCTTTTCAAGCACAGGAAAAGCATTAGCACAATAAGATCATATTCTTGGTAATGAGATCACACATCTCATCAGGAAGTCTTGGAAAGGGAAAAATACAAGCAATTTCTAATACAATGCATTATAACTGAAAATATAAACCTTTAAAAAATGACATATTTTAATCTTAAAATATGTTAGTCCCATGGAAATTGCATAGTTTATAAATATTTTCTCTCATTCTTTTTTATTTATTTTTAATTCAGATTAATATAAAGGTACAAATGATTCGGTTGCACTGTTTGTGTTTTTAAGGTAAAGTTCAAGTTGTAGTTGAAGCAGTTGTGCCCATCATCCTGGGGGTGTGTGGTACATCCTCACAATGTGTCCATAGGAAAGAACTTACCAATCCCTCCTTCTCTCCTTTTCTCTTTCCCTCCCCCTTCCTCCCACATGCAGAGATTAATTTCTAAAGTGCTTTCACGTATTTTTTACTATACTTACTTGTTATCCTTTTTTTATAGATGAAGAAAGAGGGGTTCAGAGAGGTTACATGACTACCTGAAGAATCCTAGTTAGTGATAGTGACAAGACTTAGAAGTCTCCAGCTAAGGGTGAAGATGACGGGGGTGTAGGATGTACTGCTAACTATGGAGAGATCCCCGGGACTGGAGTCAGTGTGGGTCTTGGTCTTTCCTCTGTATAACTGTGACTGCTGGTGGGAGTCTTAATCTATAACTTGGGACTTCATTTCTTTCTTCTGTAAGATTATCTTTAATGTCTTCTTTCAGTCTAAAAACTGATATTCTAAGATAATCCTGTGAATTAGAACACATGATACTTTTACTTTTGTTGATGAACAAAAGGAGGCATGGAGGGGCTAACAACTGCTGTACCCCATAGTTGACAGGGGAGCTTGAACTAAAGCTTGTCATGACATCTAGTCCAGGGCTTCTTTCTGCCACATCCCATTGATTTTATAGCTATCCTGATGAGGGTGCCCCTGTGAAATGCCTTTTTTAAAAGTTACTATTTATTAAATAATTTTTTTAATCTCAAAAAAATTTTGCCTGCCTGCTTACATATAACTGAGTCTTCTGTTCTGTTTCTGATGATTGCCACCATGAATGATAAGACTTGATTTAACGTCTCTCTTTAGTGGTTTGGCCCAGTTTTTTCTCTGTTAAAAGAGTGTGTCGTAGTACCTGTGGTACTACAGAAAGAGCTCGGAACAATGCATGGAACATAACTATCACCCGCAGCCAGGGATGTGAGCTCTGACCCTGAGTAGGAGCTGTAGATATCAACACTGGGCTGCCAGCAGGTGTGTGGTCGTGTCTCAAGTGTCACCTTAGGGAAGTGTAACCTCCGTGTAAGGGACAATAAACACCAGGGCCTGATACATTATCCATGCAGATGTTGACATGCGCAGAGAAAAGGCCGAAGAGCAGGCAAATTTACGGGGAGACGTGGGGGGTTTGGAAACTGAGCCTTGACGATATTTGCATGTGTGAGAAGGAGAAACCTTCTCGCCCTTTTCAGACAGCATGTGTCCTCTGCTCAGGCCTAGCCTCTGCACTGCTGCAGCTGGAAGTACAAACACATACAGGACTCGCAGAGCAGCCCAACAAAAGCAGTCCTTGAAGCCTTGGGACCTTTCAGGAGAGATGAGCGGAGATCACACAGTTCCAAACCCTCTGGTAACTGATAAGAAAGCCGTGGTCTTTGTTGTCATTTTATTATTTTTGTTCCTGGTGGCAGTGCTCGGCAATGGCTTCATCACTACAGTGCTGGGCATGGAGTGGTTGCTACGGAGAACGTTGTTGCCTTGTGATAAGTTATTGATCAGCCTAGCGGCCTCTCGCTTCTGTCTGCAGTGGGTGATGCTCTGTAGGAACGCTTACATTTTCCTGCATCCAACGGCCTTCCTGTATAGCCCTGTGCTGCAGTTTCTAGCCTTTCAGTGGGACTTCCTGAATGCTGCCACCTTATGGCTCTCCACTTGGCTAAGTGTGTTCTACTGTGTGAAAATTGCAACCTTCACCCACCCCGTCTTCCTCTGGCTAAAGCGCAAGTTATCTGGGTGGGTACCGTGGATGCTGCTCGGTTCTGTGGGGCTCTCCAGCTTCAGCACGATCTTATTTTTCATAGGCAACCAGAGAATATATCAGAACTATTTGAGGAGTGGTCTGCTGAATGTCACCAGGGAGAGCATAAGGAGCTCATATGAGAAATTCTACCTCTTTCCCCTAAAAATGGTGACTTGGACAGTCCCTACTGCTGTCTTTTTCATCTGCATGACTTTGCTCATTACATCTCTGGGAAGACACATGAAGAAATCCCTCTTGGCTATGTTGGGATTTTGGGACCCCTGCACCCAGGCACACATCAAGGCTCTGTTGACTCTCATCTCTTTTGCCATCCTCTTCATCTCCTATTTCCTGTCCCTGGTGCTCAGTGCTGCAGGGATTATTCCATCTAGGGCTCTTAGGTTCTGGGTGTGGCATACAGTGATTTATCTGTGCATGGTAGTTCACCCCGTCATTCTGATTCTTAGCAACTCCAGGCTGAGAGCTGCGCTGCAGAGGGGCTGTTTCTTGAGGTGTGGAGCACCTTGCATTGCAGCTGAAGAGAAATCTCAAGGAGACTCCAGTGTAGATAGTGTGGACACAAAGAGAAATAATTTCCCTCTTTGCCACATTTAATGTTTCCTCTGTCTTTGCTCCAGTTAGTTATTAGAAGAACAACACCAATAAAACAGGATTCAGTAACTTATCACAAGTTGAGATCAAAGGTCCTGAAATATGTTAGTGTCACTTTATGTATTCAACAAGAGTTTAGCTGATGTGGCCAAGTTTCCTGTGAGACTTGATGTGGTTGAACAATCAGGAAACTTTTACTTTCTTTGTGGTCATTCTGTTGGCATTTAAAATGATCCTTCTGGTAACTGGCTGCAGGAATCCTGACAAGTCATGCAATATTTAGCTCCTGAATCAAACTGAAGAAAATTTTGGGAACTGTAGTTATCCTCTGCTTCAACCTGTGAACCACATTTATCTTTTCATCACTTCGAAGTTTTCTGGCCACTTATTACAATGAAGCCCTCGTTCCTTCCATGGAAGAGTTTCCAGTGTCTGAACACTACAGAGAGAATGTGGCGTGACTGGTGCATGTGCGTGGCAGTGTGTGTTGTCTGGAATGTGCACATTTTCAGGTCCCTGTAATGGCTGTGTTCTCAGTGATAGCCTGGTCTGTTAATCTGCTCTGTAATTGTTAAAGTCCATGGGTCCAGGTGTCATTTTTTCTTTTGCAGTTTTTGGTTGGGGCTGGGTTTGAATTCACCACCTCCGGTATATGGGGCCGGCACCCTACTCCTTTGAGCCACAGTGCTGCCCAGTCAGGTGTCATTTCTTTTGTGTTGCTATTGGGATCTATTGAAGCTCTTGACATGGAGAAGTTCACCTATCTCTGTCTGAGACCGGAGATCTAAGAACCAAAAGACTTCTGGTTTGGTAAGAATTACGTGGCCTCTCTCTATGATTTTCTCAGCACTTCTCAAACTTTCCTTAAGCACAGTTCTACCCCTCAAACCATTCAACTGGAGATTCCTTAACTTCCTTTGATTCACTTTAAAATCTCTCAGCCTCATTCCCTATTTTTTCACCCCAACCCCAAGTGGTCTGTGTCAAAAGACAGGTTGCCATTTGTGACTTCTCCACACAAACACCTGTACTCTTGGGCCCATGCCTTCCCCGCTTCTTTCCCCTTCTCAGACAAGGATTCTCACTCCTACAGGACTCTTCAAACTGTTCCTCTTTATGGTCCTCCTCTTCAACAAATGAGTCTCTATACCTCTTTCCTGAGAGACATGCCCTCGTCATGTGCCCATGCTGCCAACGAGTCACTTGGTCTGTCTGTAGCCTGGTGTCATCCTCAGCTGCTCCCCTACTCAGCTGAAAGATAATTCCATGAGGACACAAGTGATCTCCTAATCACTAAGGGCTACATCCCAGCCTTCTCCTCCTCTGCCTTGATGGTATTTGCCTCTTTTGATAATGAATGACTTCTTTAAAATAAACTGATGAAAAATATTTTTGCAGAAGTACTACCTGATTTCTGTACAAGATTAAAAAAAAAGAAGAGAAAAAACTTCACCCATCATTGACCATCCATGTGTCTTCCTGGACGTTCTCCTCTTGGAGGCTGGAGTGTGGCAGTAGGCTTTCCTTACTGCTCTAGCCACTTTTTTTTGGTGTCCTTCTCTCTAACCACTCATCTTCTGGCCTCCTGGTTCTTTCTTTATCCAGCCTTCTTCCTTCAGGCTGGCGCCTGTGGCTCCAGCGGCTAAGGCGCCAGCCACATACACCCAAGCTGGCGTGTTCGAATCCAGCCTGGGCTGGCCAAACAACAATGATGGTTGCAACCAAAAAAAATAGCCGGACGTTGTGGCGGGTGCCTATAGTTCCAGCTACTTTGGAGGTGGAGGCAGAAGACTTGCTTGAGCCCAGGAGCTGGAGGTTGCTGTGAGCTGTGATGCCACAGCACTCTACCCAGGGCAACAGCTTGAGGCTCTGTCTCAAAAAAAAAAGATGATATCCAGTCTCTCTCTTTTGTGTTTACATCTACGCATGTGCTTCGACTATGCCCTTCATGTGGATAATTACTAAAGCCTCAACCGGCCTCAAGACTCTAAGCCTATATCATCTTCCATTTAGTGGACATCACCATCAGATGGTACCATGAACATTCCAAACTTAGCAAGTTAAAAGTGTTCTTTTCTCCTTCTCCTCTTCCTTTCCTTCTTCTACTTTCTGTCTCCTCTACTCCTCAGTTGAATCTATTTTTCTTTTACTGCTATGTAGTAAATTTGGCCTATAGCCTGAGTGAATTCCCACTATCCCCACTCTGATGAGCCCCTGAACCTGATCAGTCACCTGTTTTCAAGTTTTATCTCTGCAGTGTCTCCATCATTTGTCCTCTTCTTCCCATTCCTGTGGCTCCTTGTTTGCAGTCTCCTCTCTCACCTGGGTAGTTTAGATTTTTTTCATCCCCACTTGCTCCAATACACTGTTCTCCACCACTCCAATCAAAAGGACCATTACTGGATTAATCTCTGAAAGCATAATTGATCATTTGACCCCAGCCATCTTTCAGTGCCTATTCAGTGAAGCACAGCCCTTCACACTTGGCATCCAAGGACCCCCACAAGCAGCAACAACTTTATCATTTACTGCTTCCATTCTAGTAGAATCCTATTTTTCAGGGAGTTTAGAATTATCATTGTTCTGCGCATACCTGAAACTTCCTCCCTGATATCCTGAAATGTACTCTCTCACTTCCACATGTACTTGTTCAAAATCCTACTTAACCTTTTCTTTTCCTGCTTAACTTTGAAGACTTCTTTGGTGAAGATTTTCTGGATGCCCACCCACACTTTGATCTCTCCCACCTTTGAGGACATGAAAGTTGGTGTTCCTCAGTTGCAACATGATTTTGCCTTGTGATGCTATTATTTGAAAACTTGCCTTCTCTTCCTTAGAAAATGTTAAACTTCTCAAAAGCATTGGCTGCCTTATACTCTTAAACGCATACTCTGAAGTACTTGCTCGCTACATTGCCCAGAATGATTCTGTTGCACCTGGAACCCAGCTGTCAACACATGTTCTTTCATCTGTATGCTTTTATCTTTGGATACCTACTCTGTTTTTATGCCTGTATTTAAGCTGTATTCCTTTCACAATCTGGCTGGCTTATTTTTTTTTGGAAGTCACACCTATATTTCTTTTTGACTTATGCACAATGTAGAAATAATAAATGGATGAGTGAGAGAGTAAAATTTGTCTGATTTTGTGATGCCTTTGACTTTTTTTCTTGTACATTTGCCTGTTGCTAAGCAACAGTGCACAGCAGCCTTCAGGCCTTCCTGTAGGGACCCAAGTGAGGTGCCAGGTCTCCTCTTTGTTCCCGAGCTGTCTCCCTTTCCAAAGCTCCGTACATAGGAGTACTTTGTTCCCTGCACTCTTCACATCATTAGCCCATCAGAACATCTTCCAGAATCTGAAAGATTATCCCCAACAGGGAAAAGTTCCCTTGCAACTTGAACAGGCAGGGAAAAACAAAAGATAAAAGCAAAGTTTGCTGTATTTTAAAAATACTTGCTAACTTATTATTATCATTAATTTTTGTTCATTCTTCAATCTCATCATGTTTTACAATAATGACACTAATAATGATCATTTGTGGAATGCCTATTTTGTGGGACGCTGGAACTCAAACAGTTATTTACCTAAATCTTTTATGTACTCAGTTCTTTAAAAACACACTGTAAGATGGAAACTGAAAGAGAGATACACTAAGGTCACATGGCTATTGAATGAAAGAATTGGAATACTTCAGTGCTATAGTATTTACAACAGTGTAGTACTGATATAGATAATAGGATATTAGAAAATAATGAAGGGAGGGAATAAATAAATACATTAACAGAGAGTCCAGACAAGAGTTACACAAAAAATCACATATGATAACTAAAGCATATTAAGCCAATAGGGAAAAGAAGTATTGTGGCATACTAGTACTCCAGTTGGAAAAAGAATAGTAAAGTTAAAGTTAACATTTTATCATACATTCCAGATAGATGATCTTTAACCTAAATATTGACTTTTTTCAAAGGTCCCTTTTTAAATTTTTTAAAAATAACTCAGTGTTTTCTATATTTTATTACTTAATATACTGCCTTTAAAATTTAAAGGCATGCTTATGTTGCTTTGGATGTCATTGTAGAGTAGATACACAAACTTCAACTCTCACAAGTCAGAGAAGCCCTGTTTTCTTAAGGTTCTCTTAAGCAAGACTACAGTATCAAATCATAATGGAAATCAATGGTAAATCTGAGTACAGAAGTAATAAAAACTTGTTTTGAAGTGAAGATACTAAACATGTAGGAATCACTGAAGTCCTTTTCAGTTTTAAAGGACAAGTAGCAGACCTCCAGAAAATATTTACATTTTTTAAAGGATGAAGGTTAATGTCTTTAACCTACAGAGAGCTCTTACAAACCAACAAGAAAAATACAAGTAAACTAATAGAATGTTGGTTAACTGGCAAAAATAGATAATTTACACAAAAGGAAATGCATGTGAAATAAAACTAATATTCAATCTTAATCAGGGAATTGCAGAAAAAATTCTTTGCTATAAACATAGGTCCATAAGTTAGTATTTTCACTCTCTTTCCCTGGAAATTATATAAGAGCAATAAAAAAGTTGAAAACAATTCCGAATACTTTATTTTCAGTGAAGCTGAGAGATAAATAATCCCCAAATTTTGCATTATGTTAAATCACTGTCAATCACAGCTAGAATCAAGAAAGTAAAATAAAGAAATATGAAGTGAAAGGGCCAAGTAGGGGCAGAACTAAGAAAAGTATAGTGAAAATAAACTTCCTGCAAAAAAAGAGACTTATCCTGAAAAGGAAAATCCCCTTAGAATGCATGCATTAGCTTTCTATTGTTGTGCAATAAATCGCTTTAATACTTAGTGGCTTAAAACATTTATTAACTCAGTTTCTGTGGATCAGGAATCCAGGCAAGTCTCAACAGGTCTTCTGGGTTTCTCATAAGGCTGCAGTCATCTCAAGGCTCTTCCAGGCAGGATCTATTTCCCAGCACACTCAGGTAGTTGTTGGCAGGATTTAGTTCCTCATGGGTTGCTGGCCTGAGGCATCAGTTCCTTATGAGCTCTGGGCTGAGCTTCTTTCCATTCCAGGTCATGTGTCTTTCTCAAAGTGTGTTACTTCATCAGAATGAACAAGAGGGCAGCAGAGAGTGCTAGGAAGACTTATAAAAATAAGCTAGTCAATTTGCTCATGGATGGCAGCTGATATAAATTTAGGTCAAAGAAATATAAGACTATAAGAATGATGTAAAATTATAGTTATAAAGGTAAGCATTAGAGTAAAAAACTTTCCTTACAATTAATAGAACTACCAGCAAAAATGAAGAAATATACATCATAATAACAATTCTTTAAAAAAAAAAAAGCTCCAACCTTCAAAACAAAACAAAACAAAACATAAAATAATGTGTCAAAACTAAGACCAAACATATTGGACGTATAATTAAATAAAAATAAAAATGGATTTTATGCCTAAAACAGAGCAGTTTTCAGATTGGCTTAAGAAATAAAACACAATTATGATATTTATAGTAGCTATAAATAAAGCAAAGTGTTACAGAATGTTTGAAAATAAAAGGAGGAAAAACAATGTTAGTTAAATGTAAACAAAAGGAATTCCTGCCAATGATTAAATGAGGTGACAAGATAAGTTTTTACTGTTGAGATAAAATGCAAACTTAAGTTAAAATTGGTAGGAATCTACATATATATGGTGAACTCATTTTTGATAAAAGTGCTAAGAGCATACATCAGGGAAAGGACAGTCGCTTTAATAAATGGTGCTTGGAAAACTGGATATCTATATGCAGAAGACTGAAACTACATCCTATTTCTCACCATATACAATAATCACATCAAAAATAGAGTAAAAGAAACAACAATAAAAAAATAGAGTAAAGACTTAAATATAAGACCTAAAGCAATGAAGCTAGTAGAAGAAAATACTGGGGAAGCACATCAAAACATTGGCCTGAGAATAGCTTTCTGGAGTAACTCTCTAAAAGCACAGATAATTAAAGCAAAAATGGACACATGGAAGCACATCAAGCTGAAAAGCTTCTTCATGGCAAAGGACATGATAGTCAAAGTGAAGATACAACTTACAAAATGGGAGAATACATTTGCAAACTCTTCACCTGACAAGGGATTGATACTGAGAATACATAAGGAGCTCCAACCACTCAATAGGAAAAAAATCAAGTAATCTGGTTTAAAAATGGGCAAAGGATTTAAATATACATTTATCAAAAGAAGACATAAAATGGTTAACAAAAAAAAAAGTTAAACATCATTAGTCGTCAGAGAAATGGAAATCAAAACTACCATGATGTATCATCACACCCCAGATAAAATGGCTTTTATCCAAAAGACAGGTGATAATAAATGCGGCTGGGATACAGAGAAAGGGGAACTCTGGTACACTGTTGGTGGAAATGTCATTTAGTACAGCCACTGTGGAGAACAATGTGGAAGGTCCTCTAAAAATAAAACACAGAATTACCACGTGGCCCACGAATCCCACTGCTAGGTATATATCCAAAAGTGGGAAATCACAGGCTAATTGATATTAATAGGAGTTAAGTTCCTGTGGCATATTTCTAGTCACAGAAACATCATCCAACTTCTAAATACAGACCCCAAGTACTCTGCAATTAAACATTGAAATAAATGTGAGCCATTGAGACATTTAAGAAAGATTAAAAAAAACAATAAGATAATTGTTTTCCCCATTTGGGGTGCATCAGTAAGAGATGATGGTGGTGGGCTAAATCAAGGGATGGTTGTTTGCAGCAGATATTTTGAGGAGCACCATTTATCACCATGAAAGTATAAAACAAGCAATAAAAAGCAGGACAGGCTCACCGAACACTTCTAAATTTCATTGTTTATTGTCATGTATTTGTATGATTATTGTGTGCTTTGTGAATTTTATAATAATGTGTATTCATTTCTCTATTGAGTTTTCAACCCACTTATTCTAGTTCAAGGTGGCAGACAGGCAGAGCCTTTTCCTGGGAGCTTTGGGCACAGAAGGGGACCAAACCTAGACACGATGTCGTCCTCTCTCAGGGATCATACACACACCTGCTCTCACACATACACCTGCACTCACTCACACTGGGACCATTTAGACATGCCAGTTAATGTTATGTGCACATCTTTGGGATGTGGGAGGAAAACCGGAGTGGCTAGAGCACACCCACGCAGACATGAGAAGAATGTGCAAACTCTACCACTCAGACAGTGGCCTGGGATTGTAAATAATCTTTTTTTTTTTTCTCATTAACATTGTAAGGAAACAACATCAAAATTATTCCAGGATTTTAATAAGTTAGCTCTTATTGGCGGATATTAACTGTATACACACAGAATTGAAAACACGTCTTTGCAAATACCAATGAAATAGTCATGAAAACTGAGAACCAAAATTGCACACACACACACAAAAACTAAACCCAATCTCACTTATGCATACAAAATCCCAAATAAAATATTAGAAAATAAAATCCACCAGTGCATTAAACATTGTATCATTACCAGGTATAGCTAATCTAGAAATTTTAAGGATGATTCAGTAACAAAAAACTCATTGTACAACTTATCATATTAATACATCTAAAGGAAAATTCAGATGATGTTCTCCAAAGATCCTAAAAGGGAGTTAAAAATTTAAGACTAATTTTTTTGATAAAATGTTCAGTAATATAAATATTCAGTAATATGAAAAATATCTCTCTCAACTCACAACCTGCAGCCTATTTAATGAATCTAAGAACATTCTTACAAAAATCAAGAACATTAAAAAGCATGGTTATTATCATCACTATGTGTATTTTAATGGTGAAAATACCCAATCTAATTAAGTAAGAGAAAGAAATTATAGTTGTAGACATTGGAAGAGGAGGCAAAAATACATGCTTGTATAGTTGGAAAAAAATCCATACAGTCAACATTGGTGTCAATATAAAAACTTCTATAGAACAATAGCAATTTAGTAAGGTGGTGGGGTACAAAATTAATACACAGAGTGGCTATTTTCCAATACGTAAAAATAGAAACCAGTTGGGATATAGAATGAGAAAATTATTTTATTTGCAATAAGAACAAAAAGAGAAATTACCTGGAGATAAATTTCATAAGAAATGTTTAAGATCTACATGAAGGAAACTTTAAAACATTCAGGAAGATGTGAGAAAGGACATGAACTAATAGAATAAAGCATCATCTTAGATAAGATGACTTGGCACCATAAAAACGTTAATTATTCCTAAGTTAATATGTTGATTTAATATAAGACCTACAAAAATACTCTTTTCCTTTTTAAAAATCTATAAAAATAAAACTAAAATATTCTAAAGTTATTATGAAAATTGAAAGAAGCCAAAAATGAGAATTGTGAAGGTAGACAAATTCTGTTATATCTTAAAATCGAATATAAGCCTCAAACTTTAAAATGTATGTGTGGCCTGGCACGGTGGTGCACCCCTATAATCCTAGCACTCTGGGAGGCCATGGTGGGAGGATAGCTTGAGCGGAGGAGTTCGAGACCAGCCTTAGCAAGAGCAAGACCCAGTATTTGGTGTGACCTCATCTATGGTGCATAATGCAATAGTACATTTCAAAACTACTAAAAATACAGTATAAATGTCTTACCACAACAAACAAGTAAGTGAGATGATGGCTATGTTAACCAGTTTGATTTAAGCATTCCACGTTATATATCAAATCAGCACATTGTGCTCCATAATTGTACACAGTTATGGTTTAATAAACATATAAAAATAGAAAAATTAGCATTCACTCAGGAGGCTTTGAAGCTGGAGGATTGTTTGAGCCCAGGAATTTGAGGTAACAGTGAGTCATAAAGATGCCACTGAGAGACTGTCTCAAAACAAAACAAAACAAAAAAGAAAACAGAATATATGGGGATATACACCAGTAGAATGTATAGTACTAGAATTCATATACATATGGTAATTTAGTACAAATCCAGTGTCCATAAAGTAATATTTCAAATCAGAGAAAATTTAATGATCAATGTTCAGCTAACAGGAAGCCATTTAAAAAAAAAATGTAATGTTAAACCATATACTAAGGTAAAGTCCGGTGTATCACATATTTTGATGCTAATAATGAAATAATAAGAGTGTTAGAAAATATGGGAAGAAGAAGATTCTAGAAATTCTTTTAAGCCCATATAGAAAAAGATTGTTAAATTAACATTTAAAACATCCTGCATGGCAAAAATTTATAAGAAAGTTACATAAAAGAAAACAAGCTGGGAAAATATCTGCAACCCATATTATAATAAAAATTTAGTTTCCAATATATAAAAAGAGCTTTTAGAAATGATCAACACCCAAAAGAAAGAGAGAAAAGGCAAAGAATATGAATATGTAATTCACAGAAAAGAAAATACAACTGGTTTCTTCAACACAGAAAAGATACCCAACCTAATTTATAATAAGAGAAATGTAAATTAAAACTATAATGAGTTGCTATCTTTAAACCATCCATTTGGCAAAACTTCTAAACTTTGAAAACATGCTCTTTTGCCAAGTTGTAGGGGGAAGCATGCTCTTTTACATATTGCAGATGGAAGTATAAATTAGTATAATCTCTCTGGAGGGAAATTTAGCCGGGAACAGGTGAGGCATGTGTGTGACCACTGGGGCATCTCTTAGCACTTTTATGACCAGTTCTGCTATACATGGGTAAACATGCCAACACTGCTTATAAGGACATGGCAGTCAAGACTCAGATTTCTCAAGGATGAGGTTCTGGGAGCCTTCATCAGACGAGCTCCCTAACCCAGCACTAAGTATTAGCCAAAGGTAAAAGGAATTTGGAGTGGGTGGTAGGAGAGCATAAAGATGTCTATTAATGACAGCCTCACAGCCACCTGCAGCACTGGAGGCTGTATATAGTTTGTTTCACTCAGTCTCTCCTAAATTTCTCTAGAAATTTCAATTAACCAGAATCCTGATGAGACTGTGACCAGATGGAGTGAACCTACAGTGAAAATAAGGTAAAACTGAGTGGCACCTGGGGTAGATTGCAACAGATGCTCCTGTTGCATCCTGCCCCCAACCTAATGCACTTCACAGCATTAAAGTACCTGTTGCCACCAGCTACAGGCGTTGGCTGTCAATGTCTGCTAATGATCTTGGAGATCACCTTTGATTGATGGGAGCCACTCCACCCAAAGAAGTCTAAGAGATTGTTCCATCCCCCTCCTCGTGGGAGTTCTTAGTTAGTGACTGGCTAAAGCAGACTTACTATAGCTCTGTTTCCTTGACTTTGAGCGGTTCAACATTTGCTGTGCACTCAACACCTCAGAGCTCCCCAGGAGACCAAAGTGAATCTACATTGATCCTAAAACCACTTTTGTTTTGTTTTGGTCTAGCTTTTTCTCCTGCCCCATCCTATGTCTCTCCGTTTCCTATAGTTTTCTCATGGAAACAATTTCTCACAATATCACTTGCACAAGAATCTCCATCTCAGATCTACTTCTAAAGATAGGGTTCAAAGTGGTTTGATTTTTCAGGCAATATCTCTCCAATCTACTTTTCTTTACATGTTCACATGGATGTCTAATTTTAAATTTACATCCCAAACTCAACTCCTGATATTCTCTGACCCCCATCCCTCCACTCCAACATACTACTCTCAGTATTTTTTCTGCTTTTGTATGTGGAACCTCCATTCTCCCAGTTACTGTGGATAAAACCTTCAGCAATTCTGATGCTAAACCATTAAACCAGAGCTAAGTCATTTATAGATGGCCTACTTCTGGGCGGTGGTTTCTTATGCAGCAAGCGGCACCGTAACTTCAGTCTAGTGAAAATCAGACCTTGACACAAAGGTTTGAGAAAGTCAGGGCTAAAGTGAAGATTGCTAAACTTCAAAATGAATCTGTCACTCTACCATGTGTCACTGCCTCCATTGCTACCACTCTGGTGCAAGCCACTATTATCTCTTGTTTGAATTATTGCAATGGCTTCCTAACAGGTTTTGCAACTTCTCCTCTTGTTTGCCTTTGCTTTATTTTCAACACAGCAGCCAGCCAGCAGGATCTCTTAAAAATATAAATCCTATTATGTCATATTTTTTCCATAATTCTCCATTTTCTTTTCATGCTAAGGCCTAAGTCTTCATAATAAACTAAAATGCCCCCTATCATCTTGTCGTCCATCTGTTATCTCTGAAGTCGTTTGCTGCCGTTCTGCCCTCCTCTCAACCCCTCTCACATCACTCTCACCACTTCGGCTTCTTTAATGTTCCTTGAATATGTCAGGCATGTACCTTCCCAGAGCCTTTGCATCTGGTAATCTCTGTGCTTGAAATGCTCTTCTCCAGATAGTAGTGTGGCTTACTTCTCCATTTCTTCCAGGCATTGCCATTGCCACTCTATCTAGATTGCCATATTCTATATAGCTATGACCTGCCCTGACTTTCTTATCATTATCACTACCTATTTTACTTAGGTGTATTATTTATTGTACGTTTCCACCACTGTAATGTAAGTTCCATGAGGAGAGAGATTTGTGTATGCTTCCTACTGGAGAGCAATAGGAATAGGAATGCAATACGTATTGGCTGAATGCATGTATGCTTGTTTTATTATAATTAACTAGGTCTTATTAGTATGAAACAAATCATTCTTTCTAAGCCCATAGAAATGAGCAAGGCTGTAGAAGCTGGATCATCAGTTGACATTCTGTCATACATTCAGATACTTTGGCGATTGTTGCTGGTTCACTACACATTGCCTACCCTTCACATTTTCTGCAGTAGTTGTGAAAGGAGGCATGAGTACTGTCATGTTTGGTTTACATTTTAACAAGAATTTATTGATCATCTAGATTTGGAGGTCTAGGTATATATTTACCTGCTAAGTGCAATATGAAGTAGGACTTAAACATTCAAGAAATTCACCATGAAACATGCATGTGAGGTTGGACAACTAAATTGGCTAACTCATCTTAGAAAAAGTACTACATACGCCACTGCTGAATAGCACTACAGCTACCAGATGGCCAAGGGGCGAACTTTGAAAATGACCATAGTGATATTCAGCAATGAAGTATATAGCGCTTCTTCTATTAAGGCTGCAACCTTCATTGTCAGACCTCATACCAGTAAGAGGAATGCAAAACAGTGAAGAGCTGAGATGATCACAAACCAACAACTAATAGTTCCTATTTGCCCCAGTAATGAGAGAATTCTAAAATGGAAATTAATCAGTTACAGTCCATGGTCTAGAATTACTTATTTATGTTTTGCTGCAAATTTCACGTCTCAGATACTGAATATTGGGAACTTTCCATCCATCTTTGATAACAATCTAGTCTGACATTGCTTAAGTCACTGACAGTATCAGTTTCTGAGCTCTTGTAAACTTAGGCCAGTATTGCTGGCCACTCTTGTGGGATTCACCCAGGTGAGATTAAAAAGAGTTCACAAGAATAAGCCCTAGAGTGGGAGGAGGGTTGTTTGTGGAACTGGACCTTTGAAGTCAGATCAGAATTGTGAGGCAGAGAGTGAGCCAAGACATGGCTGCTCAGGGGCTTGGCCTCTGTCACAGGCTGGTAATGAATCTAAGTTTTAATTGTTTGGATGGCTGGCCTTGGTGCTAGATAAGAGCTTCTGAAACGGGGCTTTAGCAGGGAGTGACTGAATACATTTTGAATTTTAGTAAGCTGAGCTGACTGATGCATCTTTAACTATAAATAATACTTGTTCTGGACTGTAGTGATGGAAACCCAAGGTCCAGGTAGAAGGGGATTATGGGAGGGCAGTTCTTTTTGAGAAATTTTGTTTTTATTTCAGTAAGTTAAACCATTTTTTAAGAAGAGGCTGAATAAACCAAGATAAAAAATTTATGTGCTTTTCATTTTCTATTTTGCTCAAGTTGATTTTTTAAAATGTGAAACTACTTCTACATCATCAGATTTTTTATATGTTTTACATCAGAACTAAAATGCAATCACTTTTGAGGGAAAGAGAGATTTCTGTCTCTATTGACACACTCGTTTTAATAAAATAGAGGAATAGGACTTGACTTTTTGAGGTTGATGGCTTCTAGCTCTACTGACAAAGTCCTTGGGATGCTATAATTTAGGTCAGCACCAAAAGCAGGGCCCATTCAATCCCATAGGGATCAGATATAAGAACACTATTGTCTTTATTCTTGGAATGTTTCAAATGGAGAAAAAATTGCAGATCCAAAGATTTAGACTTGAAAAGCCTTTAGATTCTAACTCCTCTCTTCCATACTTGAGGTATCCATAAGAATACTGGGGAAAAACTTCATTTCTCAAGTTGAAGCCTATGACTTATATTTATGTGAGCCAATAACACCTCATTTTACTTTATATATGGTTTGTTTTTTTTCTTTTGAGGAAGAGTCATGCTCTGTTGCCCAGGCTGGAGTGCAGTAGCAAGAGCCCAGCTCACTGCAACCTTGACCTTCTGGGCTCAAGTGATCCTCCTGCCTCAGCCTCCTGAGTAGCTGGGACTATAGGTAAACACCACCATGCTCAGCTAAGGTTTTCATAGAGATGGGGTCTTGCTGTGTTGCCCAGATTGATCTTAAACTCCCAGCCTCAAGTGATCGCCCTCCCTTAGCCTACTCCACACAGCCATGTTTGGGGATTTTTATGCATGTATTATTATGGCTAAGTTTTTACTACTTTTTTTTTAATCACCTCCAACCTTTAGTAGTGAGACTAGACTTCCAGGGTTCCAGCAAATAAGACTGCAAACATCTTTGTGTGTGTAACGTACCTTACAGACATTACAGGAGTTTATGGCTATGTGAGGAAGATCATGGTGATGAAAACATATATACATTTCTTCTCAACATTCCAGAGTCAGTTGCAAGCTTTCTGCTTCTATCATAGCATTTATATAAAGTTTTGCCAACTCAGTCTCCTCAAATAACCAAATATTGAAAGCATCTGTACCAAAATATGTAGTGACACATCAAGTTTATTTTTAAAAGGAAAAGCAACTAACCTCATTCATTTGACAAGTATTTCCTTTGTGTCACTATGTGAGGGATGTGGGGACTAAAGAAAGTCTTTGTCCATTGAAAGAACAACATATTTCTCTATAAGACCAAAAGCTCTGCCTGAAATTAAAGCACAAATTAAATGATTAAGGCCTTATGTTGTGTTCAGCAAACATTCTTTGAGCAAGTCCTTTTAAGTCAAAAGATGAATAGTCATGAATACTTTGTGAGGGAGAATCAACAAGGCGCAGTGAATTAAAGCATTTACAGGTGCTGATGGGTGAAAGAATCATAGATTTTATATGTTCATAGCCATTTTATTTTCACTAGTGCAGGGACAGAGACACACACTGCAGAGTATCTTGGCTGTAAAGAAAGCAAAGTCCCTTGGATGTGGGGAGCAGCTCAGCAGTTGCTTTGTGGAACAACCTTGGAATATCCCTGAGCCAGAGCCATGTGTCGTGCTGCAGCTGCAGGTGCACCCAGCCATGCACATGTCCACAAGCCCTGCTCTCCTCTGGAGCATCACATCCCAGAAGCTCTGGTTCTCTCACATCTAGAAGGATTTTTTTTTTTTTATTGAATCATCGCTGTGTACAATAATTCAATCTTGGGGTACAGTGTGCGAGCTTCAGATACAATCGGAGATATTTTCATCAACCTGATTGTGATAACATTCAAGAGACTTTCTCATTACTATGTGAGAACATTTTTGATCCGTGTTTAGAAGTTTTCTCCTGACCATTCAAATATACACCACTGGTGTGATCCT
>CAUYRH010163363.1:0-15307 GCA_963574655.1 Perodicticus potto | reverse complement strand
GTTTTACTCCATTCAGTAAAATATTAGCTGTGGGTTTGTCATAGATAGCCTCTATCAGTTTAAGGAATGTGCCACCTATACCTATGCTCCTCAGTGTTCTAATTAGAAAGGGATGCTGGATTTTATCAAATGCTTTTTCTGCTTCTGTTGAGAGGATCATATAGTCCTTGGTTCTGCTTCTGTTGATATGGTGGATAACGTTGATGGACTTTTGAATATTAAACCAACTCTGCATCCCTGGGATAAAACCTACTTGATCATGATGTATAACTTTTTGATGATAAGCTGTAATCTATTGGCCAAGATTTTTTAAAGAATTTTGCATCAATATTCATTAGTGAAATTGGTCCGAAGTTCTCCTTTTTAGTTGGTTTGATTTGAGGACAATTGATGACAATCAATGACACAGTGGGGCATGGGGGAAGGAGAGAGCAGACAGAGAAGGAGGGAGGGGGCGAGGGAAAGAAAAACAAAAAAACAAAAAACAAAAAAAAGAAAAGAAAATAGTGACTAACTTTCATATAAATTGGATTCAATTTTGACTAAAGTACATTACTTAAATATTAAGTTTTTAATTCAACTTGTCAGTATATTGTTTAGGATATTGCATCCTCATCTATAAGTGAAATGTGTTTGTAATTTCCCTTTATAACAATATATTTTCTCCAGTTTCAATATCAGGTGTATCCAGATCCAGTAGAATGATATTGAAATATTTCTTCTTTTTTTATTGTTTATAAGATTTCTGGAATTGCTTGTTTTGTAAAATCACTGTGGTCTATGAGTTTATGATAGTTTGAACTTTGTTATTTAATTTAATTCATTGCTTAGTTACTGTTTTCCTATGAATGATTATACTGTGGTTATTAATATGTTAGTATAGCAGTATTCCCAGATAGTTTTTTGTTTGTTGGGAGGTTGGGCTTTGGGGGGGCAGAGTTAATACTTTGCATGAAATATCTTATTTTATAACAGTGAAATTGCTTTCTCTTTTGTGATTTTTTTTGAGGTGAAATTTGTTTTTGTGTGAGTAGTACTAGTATACCTATCTTGAGTGTCTTGTACTGTATCACATCATACCTTTAATTCTTAATAAACTGTTCCCTTGTTAAAAAAAAAATCCAAGTTGGGGAGTTATCTATACTTTCGTATGTTCTGGATAAGAGCATAAGGTTCTATATTGTGAAAATTAGTTAATACTTGAAATTACTTGCCTATTAATCAGTTGGACCCGGGGCCATTTTATGTAAGTGATTATATGAGACTTTTAAAAAAATTATGTTCAAATAAACAGCTATTGATCTAGGCAGATGGATCAATTTTAATAGCCTTCTAGAAAATGTTTTAACATTTCACTATACTTTTTCCAATTAATTAGCAGAATTTCATTGAATGTTATGTTTTAAAAACCCTGCCCTCCTCCTCGCACACTGTGCTTTTGGGTTTCCTTCTCCCCACCCCCAATTTTTGGGGTGAATTACTTGACTTCCCAATGTCTGTTCTATTTTCTTCCCTGCCACACAAAAGTATCAACTCTTAGGGCGGCGCCTGTGGCTCAGCGAGTAGGGTGCCAGCCCCATATACCGAAGGTAGCGGGTTCAGACCCGGCCTTGGCCGAACTGCAAAACAAAAAAATAACCGGGTGTTGTGGCAGGCCCCTGTAGTCCCACCTACTCGGGAGGCTGAGGCAAGAGAATCGCCTAAGCCCAGGAGTCGGAGGTTGCTATGAGCTGTGTGATGCATAGCACTCTACAGAGAGCGATAAAGTAAGACTGTTTCTACAAAGAAAAAAAAAAAGTATCAACTCTTAGACATATTAATCGGGTTCTTTTTTGGTTTCTTAATTCCTGAAGTTACTGTTACCTATATTTTTCTCTTCACCATGCCTTGATTGTGATTCTCATAGGCTTTAATTTTCAACCAAGTGAATAAAAGATAACATACATATAAAGACAAACACAGGTAAGACATACAACATCATATATGTATATATAACATTTGAAGCTTAAGGAAGTTTTCATAGACCTAATATATTTAAACGTGCTTATGCATATGTATATACGTAGAAAACTTTTAAAGCTGTGAATTGGCTTCTGACTACAGAGGTTAACACATCTTACAAATATATATCATGTAACCCTTATTTAAAAGTATAGGTTCAAATTTTACTTTTGATCTTTTTCTGACCCATGAAATGTTTAAGGTGTGCTTACTTAAAATGATCATAATTTTTGCTTTAATCTTTTGGTCTCCATTTATAATTTCATTGTTTTGTGACTAAACTGTGGTACCTGGAGGACTTGTGTTTTTAGAACTTTATGTAGATGATCCATCTTTGTAGCTATGCCAGGGATATTTTAAAACAAAAAGGTATCCTCTGTAAGCGAGGCACAAAATTATTATAGACCTTTTAAACTGATTTTATATATTAACTAAAATGTTATGTATCTTAATTAAATTTTCATCTCCCTGATCTTTCAAAAAATTGCTAGTTTATATTGTTTCATATAGTTAGTTATTTGTTGAGTCCTTAGTTATAGAGGCTAAGTGGGTTAGTTTGCCTGGTTTGTTTCTAGGAGGGATTTCTGGCTATAGACAATACTGTGACAGATCGAGGGGGTCTGGCCACTTGTCAGTGTCAGCCAATATGTAGGAATGGGGACAGGTCCACTGAACTTTGTCAGAAGGCTGGAATTCTAGAGAACAGTGAGAGTAGCCTCTCCACGACTGTTCTGTTCTTCTGCTTCCGAAACTACCCTTTTATACATACAAGTTCAAAGCAAAGACCATACCAAGCCCTATTCCCAGTAATAATCAGCGTAACTCAGTGACCTATTACAACATTCCAGTTCAAAAGTTAATCTCCTAAATCAATCCACCTAAACTACTCAGGATGGGCATCTTTAGGGTATGAAGTAAATTTACAGAACGGCGAGAATGGGAGGCAAGGGGTCAAGGTCAGGCAGGACCTAAACCCAGCACACCAGCTGTCATGTCTGCCCTGGCCTGACAGACCCCATCTTATTCTCACTTTATGTGCTTTTAGTACCATCGGTGGTGAATTCGTTTCTCCCAGATTTTGGAGGGGTCCGTTCCTACTTCTGTTTCTAATGATGTTGATTTTAGATGTTTTGAGTCTATTATTTCGCCTATAGTGCTGCATGAATGTGTGATAATTTCTTTGCCTATGTAAAATGAAACTGCTGCTTACGCTCTTTCATGCATTTGAGTTTTAATTCTACTTTGTCTGCTGGTCACTACATTTCATGGCATACTTTCCTTTGCGATTGCCTGGTGCATGTGTCAGCATCCTATCCCGGAGGAGGTAGAGAGGTCTCTTCCACCAACATTTCCCCAACTCCTCATGTTCATTCTTTGAAACTTTCTAATAGAATCAGGAAATGAAGGCGGGGACAAAACTCAGCAGTGGTTTCCAGTACAAGACAGATTCTTCATCCATTCTTACGTTTCTGAAGATGCTATTGGGGAGACAAAAGGATTTCGACAACTTTTCTTCTCCACATTGCTCTTTTATGTCATGGGTTTTGGGGGTCTGCATTGTGCTGCAGGGTTTGGGGGCTATAAATACCCCAAAGAAAAATTACTATCAGGACAAATAGGCAGTGCCTTGGAGCATCTGTGTGCAAGCTGGCTCTGGTCGCCATATGTGATTTCTTTGGGACTCACTGTATTTTGGAAGACTTCTTTTGGAAAAAAGAAATAATAAATCATCCCACCTCGATAATGAGTGGTGACTCATTATCCATCAAACTTTTATTGAGCATCTAATAGGAATCTGTGAGGCCTCCATCCCTAAAAATAGAACGATGAATAAAACAGATGTTGCCGGTCCCCTTCCCCATGGAACAGAGCCTCGCCTGTCCCCCCTGGAAGATAACGGAAGGAAAGCTACAGTTGTAGGCCACCTGTTTCCAAAACTCACACCCTCCATGGAGAGAGGAAGTGGAGATGGATTGCTGTGGTTTTTCTCACATCTTGGAGAAGACAGGGCAGAGAGATGATTTTTGTGATGAGGAACGGCTGGGGAGAAAAGTGATGTGACAGAAAGTGTCATAGCCTTGGGCTAAGAGAAAATCAGCAATTAGCCAGAGAGAGACGTGCCCCCTCCCACAAAAAAAAATGAAGATGGAAAAAAAAAGTTTCTTAATTTTTATATATATGCAAGGAACGCGGCAGCCGTGCGGAGAGACACCCATTGCCCTGGGTACGGAGGAGACTGATCCGCCAACACGTCCTGGCAGACTGCACTGGGAGTGCTGGGAAAGTCCTGAGGTTACATTTTTCTTTTTGAAGAATGCTGCCAAATTGCTAATTTGGACGCACGTTCTTTTTCTGCAACATAGCTTTCTCTGACCTCGAAGGAGCTGGAGTGTAGGCAGCTGAGTGTCTTAATGTTTGAGAATTGCCAACTCTGCTTCTCCCCCTGCAAACGCTTGGGCGGATTGGTCCATAGGGTTAGATGGCTCATCACAATTCAGCAAAGTGGGTTTTATGTGCAATTAATGTTTGTTAATTGGGTTAAAAGTCAAAGTATACTTTTTCTTTTTAAGGGAAAAAAATAGTTCCTGTAATACAACCTTCACCCCTAACCCCTTTAAGTATCGAAGGGGTGAGATGTTACTCTCAAACAAATGCAGAGGCTATCACATTCAGCATCTGCTTGAAATTCAGTGGACAATACCTTGGTTAAATGTTCCTCTTGGGAGAAGAGACCATAAAACGTCAGCACGTCTGAGCTTAGAATCAAACTTAAGGGGACAGTTGAGAAAACTCCCTAGAAAACAATTGCCTTTGCTGCCTGCCCCCCCAAAGAAGAAAAGGTGGCTTAGACTCAGTCAGTGATTGGCTCTCTTGTTCTGTTTCTCGTCTTTCTCTCCAATATTTCTTTTATGTTTGCGTCTTTTGTGCTTTTTTTATTCAATTGTCTTTATATATTCACATTCCATTTGTGTGCTGAAGACTCCAAGATAATTACCATGGTCCTTCCATAATAACCATTGTCATTATGTAAAGTGTACCATGCATGTATATGAAAGATACATAGTAAATACGTACAAGGTAAAAACAAATAGGCTCAAGGCTTGCTCAACCCTGGCCATGTGTCTGCTATTGCAGTAGAAAAATGGTGGTAAGTTTACAATTAACAGTGTTAGTCTTAGAATTTCTGTCGTACTTGAGAGTTTGATCCCTGCTGTAGATCGGGGCTGGTTAAATTGCACTGTATTCCTACTGTGGAATGTTGCTTCAGTTTGACTTGTGGGTGTCCTAGATATTTGTAGTCCCCTGTCTTGTCTTTTTTGAGAACACTTCTCCTCCTCGCATGCCCCCCTCTCTCTCTGTACCTCTCTCGTGGTGTAGCACAGTGATTACATTCTGTCTCCTTCACTCCCTGCCTGCTCACCCTGCCACATGGAGAAAGTTGGCTCAATCTCTCAAAGCCTCAGCCTTATGTTTTCTGTTCCTTTTGTTGCACCAGTTGCTTGGCACACATCACCCATTTCTTCCTTTTCATCGCAGAAAGTAAAGACTCCCTCCCAGGCCATGATGTGGGAACCATGAAGACCTGTGTTAGTTTGCTCCTTAAGTGAGAGGGACATAGGCCATGCTGATGGTTCTTCCAAGCCGCGAAGAACCCCAGAAGGGCAGCGGATGGTTAAGAACGTGTATTTTCTTGGCATGTCCTCTCTTCAGATTCTTCCCAGAAATCTGTGACAATGGCTTATTGAAGGTCATGGCCAGGGCCCGCGACGTGGGAGTGTGGTTTCATCAGCTGCATGCGGTCCTCAGGAGGGTCCTATGCTGGGCTTCATGTTCTGTTGTGACCGTCTTAAAAGTTCTCAACCATCTTTGAACAAGAGGTCCCATATTTAGATTTTGTACTGGGTCTCACAAATAACGGAGCCACTCCTGATACTGGGGACAGGATTCTGACCTTTCCTCTGCGCACGCCATTGACTTGGCAAATATACTTAGCTAATAAAAGGGAGTTTCCATCCTCCTTATCTTGGGAGGGTCAAGGGCATAGGAGTACCTCCCTGGGCCTGGGGAGAACACATTTATGTTCCCTAGGGTTCAAAGGGAACAGTTGATTTCACCAGTGATTTAGCTTACCATGCCTAAGAATTCACAATTACATGGGGTGGTGAACTCATTCCGATTCTCTGATAACAACATTTTTATGAATGGAAGGAAGCAAGGTCCAGGATACTTTGCAGTTATGTAAAAATCAGTAGTGGCTTATCTGGGAAGCACTCTGAATTTTGTGGCGCTGGGATCCTGGGAGGTGACATCATTTCAAGTCTGCGATGAAGTCTGGTGTCTTTGTTTATGCAACGAATAGTTGTCCCTCGGTTGCTAATTCTCTCAGTGTCCTACAAAACTTTGCAGGCATGACCTGGAAATTTCATCCAAGGAATGTACTGTTCTTTCTTGTGGGATGTGCTATGTCTGGGACGTTGACTGTGGTTAGCCAACATTTTTCTGTATCTCTGTCCCAAACTTCACTTGGCGCTCTGTTGCCTCTTAGAACCCTCCTCAGCTAGGCATTCAAAACACATTCTAATCTAGTTATAAATTTATTTTGCTATGGAGGTCCCTAACTTCAGGGGTCAGGGAGAACATCTTGCTAGAATCAGAAGACGGAGGTTATGCATCCTCTGGGGAATGGGGCCAACTTGGACATATGGCCAATTGGACTTATAGTTAGGAAAATGCGGACAGGTTCATGGAGAGAATGAATCTGCTGGCTTTTCATCTTGGGGACATGATCCACCAGAGGTAAAGCTTATACACATCTCTGACTCTCACCCCATCCCCGACACTGTTCTTGATTTTCTTTTGTGTGTGATGAGATTTTAATTGGGGTAATGAAGGAAAGGGGAAATGACCTCCCCTTTGGCAGCACGCTCAATTGCAGTATTCCTTTTGATTGGGTAGAACTCTGGGCAGGATTGCGTATGTTTAATTTTTTGGTTTTCATTTAGTTCTTGACTCAGTAGGGGACAAATTCCTTCTTTGAAATACCTACCACACTGGGTGAGGCCCACTGTCTATCCTTACAGGGCTCTCCCTAACTAGAGCTGTGGCTTTCTGGACAGAATCTTGGGAGTGAGGCTAGGATGTTAGTATTCCAGTCCCAGCTTTGGAGGTAGCTGTCAAACTTTGAGTCTTGTTTTTACTGTTTGCATTAAGGGTTGGGTAAAATTTGTGGATCCCAGGGTCTCTGTGATGGCCACAGCCTGTGGAAACTCCCTGCCCTAACGTCCAGGGCAGAAGAGCTCTTGAAATTTTTTATTTAGTTGAACCTGAATCAAGATGTAACACTGTGTTAGTGTTCCTATTTATTTTTATTTTTATTAGTAAATCATAGCTGTGTACATTAGTGCAATCAAAGGGTACAATGTGCTGGTTTCATATACAATCTGAACTATTTTCATCAAACTGATTAACATAGCCTTCATGGCATTGTCTTAATTATTGTATGAAGACATTTGTATTCTGCATTTGGTAAATTTCACCTGTACCCTTCTAAGATGCACCTATTTTTATTAAATATCTTTTTTATCAGGAAACTGAGATTGCCAAATTCTGCCCTGTTTGCCCACTCATCCTCCCTGTGAGCTTTCTAAGGAAGAGATATATACAAAGGTTTGTGACAAAGATACCCCAACTTATCCTAACTGGTGTTTGTGTTCATACCTCAAAGCAGGGAAATGTGAGATGGAACTTGCAGAAATCCATTTTCATAAGAAGGTCAGGCTTCAGTGTGTTCTGGAACAATGTAACACACCCACTAGTCCTAGAAGAATATTAACAGAGAGCAAGAAAGAATTTTCTTCCTCTAGCCTGTAGCTGGGTGGTCATTCTGGGTCTGGTTGATGAATGAATGGGACAAGATGGCACCCATGAGCCTTCTGTGTGGGACTTGGCTTGGTTCCACACAAAGGACAGAAGGAGAGAGAGAGAGGTAAAGGCAGGGTAAGATTAAGGAGGAATCATGTGTATGTGGAGTAGTTGAGTATATAGTGACCTTACCCTAAAACAAACGGGGCTAAGTCAAATATTGGTTTAGATTCTGGCAAATCCACAGCACGCTGCTTCTCCTGGAGAAAAGCATTTCAAAGAGGAGAGTTAGAGGAACTTTACCTCTATCCCAATGGCATTTCGGAGGCTACTCCTTATAGATTTGATTTGGTGTCTTTCAAGGGAAACCTAGATGTTTATCTTCACGAGAGATTTTACAGCAGATTACACTCACTGGAGTCTTTTTTCTCCCTTCTGAATAGGAAAGGAGAACATTTTAGGCCTTCATGGAATTCCAAACTCAGGTTCCAAGAAGAAAATTGCATTCGTTCATGTAATAAATAATAATGCATTTGGACCTGGCAACCACCAGGCAGGGCTGCAGAAGATATATAATACAATTAGCCCTTGCAAGGAGTTGCCAGCTGACAATGAGGCAAGATTTACGTGTTTGCTTTTTCTATAAGTACAATTTTATTTGATAAGTGCAGTCTAAAGATATAAAGAATTAATCCAGGGTCTGCATTGTGGGATATTTCCTCTGTAATATTAAAATAAATATTACCCTTCTATCCAATTATATGAAATTATGTTAATAATATCTTCTTTGTTGTTGTTGTCTGTCTGTTTCATCTTTGTAGCCAAAGAGTTTATTAAAAGCAGTGACTGGCTTCCTTTCAGCAAGAGGTAGATTTTTTTTTTTTTTATCATGCTAGTCCGGAGAGCACAATTATTTCTTTTTTAAAAAAACATTCCCTACTGGTATGGACGGTCTGGCGACTCCCAGGGCTGAGACAGCTCTTTGTTCTGAATTCCCCTAACTGCTTGCTCTGCTCCGTGGCAAATCTGAATTTTTAGGAACAGCAAAGTCCTATTCTGCTTTGGACATGTGGGATGGGGAGCTGAAGGCATATAGAAATGCATGCGGGCATTTGGTCAATTGGAAGGATTTAACATATGGGGCGGGGCAAGTGTAGATGGGGATCATTCATTTCCTCAAATACCCCCATTGCACCTGGATATTCGCTGTGTTTACTGGAGGTTACTTATTAAGAATTTATTTTAGGCCAGGGATGACACAGATGGTCTCTGCTAAGAGCCTGAGTGCCTGGAAGAGAAAGCAAGTCAGGTAAAAATTAAAGTGCTCAGTGGGTTCAGACACAACAGGATTCACCGCGTGCACACACACACACACACATGCAAACGCACATACTTGCTCACCGCCTGGTTTCTAACAGATCCCCTGAAAGTGTGGCCCTTCGCCTGTCTGCAAACTGCTGACTACCTGTCCATGGTAAGAAAAGTGCAGAGACTCAGAATGAGCATTTAGAAACTGTTAGAGAAGGTTGACGCTGTCCTCTTCTGTCTGTGAAATCTAATAGCGATAAAAAGTTGGGCTTGTATCTTGTGTTTCATTTTTTGTAGTCAAATCATCTTCTGATTATTAGTTGTTTATTGATTAGAAATACAAACAGGGAGAGAAAAAGAAAAAAATAATCAAGTTGGGTTTTTGTCTGGGTGATTTGAGGAGTGCAGGTCCTGACAAATTGAACTTTCCCTGCTTTAAGTCTGTACGAGAAAACAGAGCATCAATAAATGTTGATTAACCTGACACGAGCTTTGAACATGGCTCCAAGGCCTGCTCTAACCCTAATTCTGCTGTCAGGAGACGGGGGGCCGGGGGGGGAATGAGTGAGAAGAAACTGGGATTTATGTGTTTGTGAGTATGTGAATATCAAGTCCTCACAAAACTCCTTTGAGGAACTATAATTAGAGCCATTTTACAGATGGGAAAACTGAGGACATATAGGCTGCATGGCTCAAAGGAGGCAGAGCCAGCTTTCAAAGGCAGGTTCCATCCAAAGAACAGGTTCATTCTGTTTCTGGACTCACTTTGTTGAGCTGATATTTTCAGGGACTACGTCTCTGTGCCTACCATACTCCAGGCCTCAGACCCCTCAGAACATAGTCAGCTCTTCTGCAGATGAGACGTCTCAGTCATGGAGAGGTTAAAAGATTGGCAAAAAACCAAGCCAACTAGCCTCTGACATCAGTTCTGTTCAGTGAGAGGCAGTATGGTCCAGCAGTTTGTTTTTTAGGCTTTCATGTGGAACACACTGTATTCCTATCCCCCAAGTATAAGGGGTGACATAGCCGTTAAGTACAGTTGCACAGGCTGTGCACTGCACAACCTCAAGTGTCTTTCCTGGCTAGGAAAGGCTACCCAGGCTGAAGCCTACTGTTCAAAATAGTCCCAAATGCACAAGGTTCAGAGGCACTTTGTGGAAAACACCAAGCTCTGCCTTGCTCTCAGCAGAACAAATGTCTCTACGTGCCCCCTGCCACCCCATTGCCCCATTGTCCTGCCCCTGGTATAGGTCACTGATCAGAAACAAAGCAAGATGAGCTTGTGATACACCCTTTGTTGGGCCTTTAATCTCTGGCTCGCTGTGCTTTTATGAAATGTGAAAGTAGATTACGGGCTGTGAAACACTATAGAGCCCCGTTAGGTAATGATTAAAAGGTGGCAAACGCAGGCAGTGACCATGAAGGAGGACCGAGGTCGTAGGAGTCCTTACTCACGTTTCAGCCGCTTGTTTCAGAAGGTCCGTATCCCCTGAGAAGAACAAAATGAACATTTGTTCTGACTGGTATGTCTATTGCTCTGTTAGTGAGAACTGGTCCAAAACTGGCCTAAAAAAGAAAAAAAAAAAAACACGGATGAAGGAATAAAGAAAAAAAGGGAAAGTGCAAATTGAACAAAACAAGGTCTCAGGCAGCCTCTGTGGCTCAAAGGAGTCGGGCGCCGGCCCCATATGCCAGAGGTGGCGGGTTCAAACCCAGCCCCGGCCAAAAACTGCAAAAAAAACGGTCTCGGGGCCAGCAGAGCTGGGGACGCACTGCCTGGCTGTGCTGTTTTCGGAATGGGAGATAGGTGCGGATGGGCCGTGGCACCTCTGGGCGTGCGATTCACTCGTCGTGGAGAACAGTGTTTGCTGATCCCCAGTGAAGGCGGCCCGTGTGGAATCCTCCCCTAGGCTGTTTCTCTCTATTTCTCGTCAGCCTTGCTGTGTAACCCCTATGATCTCCATCTTCCAGTTAAGTGACTAGCTTTAGGTTTACTGTTGTAAGTGACAAATTACAGGATTTGAACACAGATCCTTGTAACTCCAGAAAGCCACACTTTTCTGTCGTATCTGTTAACCCGAGCAAAGCTGCCCCGGACTTCCAGAGGGACACTTAAACCTCCTCTTTGGAAGAATTGTGGGCTTTGAAGGTGTTGGGCCTTCCTCCTCCTGTCTATAATTAGACTTTTTTTTTTCCTGAAACATTCTTTCTTCCCTGAAACCTGTTCTTCCCGACACACTTGGGGAGGTGCTCGGCTCCAGGAGGGGAAATGGAAGGCGGAATTGTGGGTGAGCCTTCTCACACAGCTGGCTCCAGTCCGGGCTTTGTTCCAGCACCCCAAAGTATTGCTGCTCCCTGAAGGGTCTTATGCTTTGACACGGGCTGAGTTGACAGAAGGGCTGTTGTTAAATCGTGTGCAAGTCAGAACATCATAATGAGAACTTTTTAGGAAGCAAGGAATGAAGGGGAAAGATATCAAGAAATTTTTCTGAGCTGATCACTGAATTTTTCGATCCATCTTTTCGTTCAGTGATTAGTGGTAGGAAACAGACGATTAGGATTCAGGGCAATAAAATAAGAGAAGGGAGATCGCCCCCTTGTTCTGTTATTTGATGCCATTGGATGGCAAGGTGGGTTTGCAAGCTGCTGTCTGGTGCTCTGCTGCTGTGGTTAATGTTACTTCAAACTTCTGGAAGTGCAGGGAATAGGCCGGGAGATAGAAGTAGGTGTGGGGAGGGAGGGAGGGAGGCCAGGGTACAGGTCAGGGGGCAAGGAGACTGGCACAAGTGTCAACATCGTTCAGACTTGCAACCCGTCAGCTCGGTGCCTCTGCTTCTGACAAGGCCTGGAGCTTTCCCCAAGGCTCACGTGTCACCTCCAATCTGACCTTATGTTTCCAGAGGCTGGCTTATCAGCGCCCTCCCCGCGTCCTCCTGCTCTTATGTGGGGGTACTGAGTCATCAGTATCTGTTCCTTTTACTGCCACAGTGTCAGGGTGAGGGCAGACGTCCTGGCCTACGAGGCCACACATCACCGAGGTCACTGTGCCCAGTCCACACATGGGGGGCAGCCTGGCAATCGTGGGGCACTCTCTTCCGTCCCGCACTGCTCGAAGACGGCAGGGTGAGGTATAGCGTCAGTGGGGTTTAGTCAACAGCAAGTGATTTCAGGATTTTCAGAGAACAGAAAGAAAATTGATGATGATGGTGAGTGACGGATGTCGCATGTACCAAGCATGGGGGGATCGAGTCTGGAAGACCCAGGAGTCTCAGTTGCCCATGCCTGGTATTCCTAGGGGATTCTGACCTGTTGCCCTTGTGGTTCATTTTCTGAGAGTCGTGTAATGCTCAGCCGTGTGGCAATGTCCTCGGGCATCTTTGCAGGACCCCCTACTCCTGATTCTTCCTAAGGATCACAAAGCAGCCTGTGAACATGGCTGTCCTCCAGGCTCGTGTTGTGGCCAGAATCCACTAGTTCAGCTTCCTGCCTGGCTTGGGCAAAGCCCACCTTCTGTTTCTCACTTGGAGGGTAAATGCTGCTTATGGGACCACCTGAACCATCCCCTTTCCTCCAACTGCGGAGTTGGGGTGAAAAAGAAGATAATCCTGTGGTTGTCTGGCATGAAATTCCAAATAACCCAGGATGTCTAGGGCCTCCTGACTCTCAGGGAATTTTATGAAGACATCTGCAGGTTTCTGCAGTGGCTCGAGTAACCAGCCGAGCGTGTGTATGCTCATTAGAAACGTTCAAACTCACAGGTGTTTCTCAGGGCACTGAGTTCACATCCTCCGCTTTTTCGATTTGAGGACCTTGTTCCTAAACACACACGGGTGTGTTTGGCAGGATAGATAAGATATGACTGCCAATGTTTTGCTCTTCCTCCCATGGGGTTGGTGGTGGAGCTTTATTCCCCTGCTCTCGGATTCTGAGTGGCTTTAGTGACTCCCTTAACCAATAGAAGGCAACAATATTGTTCTTCACAGGCATCCAAGGGCAGGTCATAAAAACCTTGGAGCTCCAGCCCAGACCTCTTGGAGAGCTCACTCCAGATTGCCTTTGAACCCAGTGGCTGAGTGCCAAGGATGGTCACATGCAGAAGTTCTGTTTAACAGCACCAGAGAATCTCCATGTTGGCAGACTGCACCAACAGCCGTCTTACCCACGCTAGGCTTGTGAGTAAAGATGTCGGCTGTGACCCCTGAGCCTTTTGCCTGGTGGTCATTGCTGCTGACCAGAGGTTGGTTGCACAGCTCGATACGCTCTAAATTCTCCATTCTCAAAACTGTGAACAAAAGAAAAATGACCTCTTATTTAAAGCTACTAAATTTGAGGTCCGTTTGGTGCATAGCAGTAGGTAACTGGCACACTTGCCGAACATCAATGTCAGTTCTTGGGGTCCTAGACTCTTCAGTAGAAGTTCACAACTTCCCTTATACAAGGAGGTGGCAAAGAAACTATGCCACGTGTTCATGATTTCTATGTCACCTTCCTCATGCCTAGGAGATTCACCTAGTCCAATTGATTAATTTCCCAGTTGCCTGTTCTAACTGGGTATTGGTTCCTAGCTTCAAAATGGCTTTGTGAAATACAGAGGTAGAGATTTTTATGCCTGTGATAGTCATTTTGGAAGGAGTCGTTGAATCTTTGTTGGGTTTTACTGGACAAATCTATGCTCCCAATAGGACAGAGAGCTGAATGAGTGTTTCTGGCTTTCCAGAGTTCCAGACTGCACTAAAATGGAAGCCCTGTTCCTTCTTGGGTGCCCGGTATAATCATCTAACAGCAGCCTCTTATACTACGGTATAGAGATGAATCTGAGGCCAACGCTGGGCTCCGTGGGGAGGGATGCAGGCAGTAATAGGTGATGACAGCCACAGTTAGAAGTGGCTGGTGCTACAACTTGAGTTCCCTACGTCTTGAGATCAGGGCATACCAATGACTGTGGAGTCTGTAGCAAGCTTTAGATGCTTGTTCAGCTACTGAACCCACAAAGAAAATCATCAACCTTGGAAAGTTTCTCAGAAAATTGTAGCTGTGACTCTTGGGAGCAAAGCCCAGGGAGAATTTGACTTCGCCACGTAAACATTTTGGCAATCGAAATCAGTGAGATTGGAGGTGTGACCCCTCTTTAGATCAGAGAAGCTATGAAGTGTGAAACTTGCGATGGAAAGTGACTTGAGAATATAACCAAATACGAGCATGAGCGTGCACATGTACACACGCACACACCCGTGGCAGGGTGGCGTAGTGAAAAAAACACTGGACGTGAAATGAGAGATCTGGTGCATTAATTTTCTAGGGCTGCCATAATGGAGTATCACAGTCTGGTACTGGCTTGCACAACAGAAATTTACTGGACATCCAGGATCAAGGTGCAATGCAGGAGGGCTGGTTTCTCTAAGGCTTCTCTTGTTGGCTTGTAGATGGCTGCCTTTTCTCTCTGGGTCTTGGCATCCTAACCTCTTTTGATAAGGAACACCAGTCATACTAGTTTAAGGTACATTTCTCTGACCTTCTCCTTCTCATCCTCCTCCTATTCATTTTCTTTTTTCTCCTCTTCCTCCCCACTTTGTTCTCCCCCTTCCTTCCCCCCTCCCTCCTCCCCCTCCCTCCTCCTTTCCCTTCTCCCTTCCCTCCTCCTCTCTCCTCCCCCTCCCTCCTCCCTTCCCTCCTCCTCCTTTCTCCCCTCCCTCCTCCCCCTCACTCCTCTCCCTGCCTCCTCTCCCTGCCTCCTCCCCTCCCTCCTCCTCTCTCTCCTTCTCTCTCTCCTTCCTCCCTTCTCTCCTCCCTTCCCTCCTCTCCTCCCTTCCCTCCTCTTCTTCCTCCTCCTTCTCCTCCTGTTCTCTCCCTCTTTCTCCCTCCCTTCCTCCTCCTGATTCCTCCTTCCCCCCTCTTCCTCCTCCTCCTCTTCCTTCCCCTCTTCCTCCTCCTCCTTTCTCCTCCTCTTCTTTCTCTTCCTCTTCTTTCTCTTCCTCTCTTCTTCTTTTCTTCTTCCTGCCATCGTCTTCTCCCCCTCTTCCTCTTCTTCACTTTCTCTTCTCCTCCTCTCCTCCTCTCCTCCTCCACCTCTCCTCCTCCTCCTCCCTCTCCTCCTCCACTCCTCCCTCTCCTCCTGCTCTCCTCCTCCTCTCCTCCT